>PVJS01016864.1:0-36925 GCA_004027185.1 Glis glis
CCACCATCGTTTCTCCGAAGAAGCTTTCTGATCTTCACGTCTTGGACTGGGACTGAACTAGTGGTTACTCCAATCCTAAGACTCCAGCTCTTAGACCGTTCCACCAGCTACTGGTTCCTCTGACCCTCCACGTGCAGTCAGAACCTGGGACTACATTGCTGCAAACTGTAAGCCATCTGATAAATCCTTTTTTTTAAAATATACTCATTCTGTGTATTCTGTTAATCTAGAGAACCCTGTCCAATACAGTAACAAAATATAAAATTACTAAGCTAATAACATCTAAATGAAACAAAATGGTGATAGCCTTTTCAGATTTATATTTTCCTAGTTGCATTATGACCATCTTCTTTATATGAAGATACAAATGTGATTTGTTTTATTCCTGATAAATCTGTTTTGTGATTTTCTTATAAAGCTATATAACTGTTGTTTGTTAATGTTAAACAAAAGTACAGCACACAAGCAGGGTTTTGAGATAATAGCCATCACCTGGAAGACAGCTTAAAAGGTGAAACTGACCTTCTGGGTATTCAACAATTAAGACTTCGAAAATAATCAGGAAATAAAAGGACTAAGGAAAAACAACCAATATTTTGGCCGTAAGTCCTCCAAGGTCAAATAGGAACCAGGGATAATGGGACTTCGCTCAAGGCCCCTCCAACTCCGGTGAGTCATCTGACTTCCCAAAACAGGGAGATTATGAAGACCCCAGAGGTTGGGAGCCTCAATCACATACTCTGCACAAAGGAGGGTCACCAGAGAGAAAATGTTCTCAGGGATTCAGAATTCCTCTGCTTTGGAATATTTCTCCTGTGTCAGCTCTGCAGAAAAACTCAATCTTGTTGATAAAAAGGGTAAGGCAGATGCAAAGGTTGGAGCTGAGCTTGGGCAGGGTGTATGAGTAGGCTACTAGCCCAACATTGCCCCTGGGAATACAGGAGAAAGATTCAGAACAGAGAGACAATGACTGAGGCCTCTTGGGAGGGAGAAACAGGGTACATGCCTTCAAGAACAGGTCAAATTTCCTCAGCAGAAACCTCCATGTGAACTCGGGCAGCTGGGGGGTCAGGCAGTGGACAATGCAGAGTGGTATATGGGAATTTGATCAGAAACTGGCCCTCAGAGGGATATAAGCTGAAGTTCACCCCCATTACACTCTTCATAGAAACTATGGCCCCATTTCTACCTTCATTTACTTATTCCTTCATACAAACATCTCTCTCCATTTTCCCCAGTCTCTATTAACATTACATAGTACTGCCTTTTACCCTCATGCCTGCGTATAACCATTCAGAGATTCACCCTTTCTATACCAAGCCCATAAATATTTCACATGCCTTCACACAGATAACCTGTTTTAACTCTACATGCCAGACCAAACTCTAGAAAAGTCATATGTCCTGGAGAGAAAGAACTTCCATATACAGACCTGCTCACCCAAATGTCACTTCAGCCACCATGCTGTCAGCCCTTCATAGATCTGCACTGTGTACTGTCATAATACACACAGACATAGGTGTGCGTGCACACACACACACACACACACACACACACACACACACACACACATCACCATCCCCTTTCACCTGCACCATAAATATTCATCCTCTATGTGTCAGAACATTCATAGAATTTCACAAGCTATATACTACAACAGGTGTTCTTTTTTTTTTTTTGCGGAACTGGGGATTGAACCCAGGGGCATTCTACCTCCGAGCTACACCCCTAGCCCTATTTTTTATACTTTATTTTGAAACCGGGTCTCACGAGGTTGTGGAGGGCCTCACTAAGTAGCTGAGGCTGGCCACGACGACCCGGGATCCTCCAGTCTCCGGATCCTCCAGTCTCTGCCTCCCAAGTACTGGGATTACAAGCCTGCACCACCACGCCCAGCAGGTGTTCTGAAACATCACAGACACACCCTCTCCCATTCCACAGGCCCACACACAGGGATATTCTCATGGCTATTTTACCTCTTTATATTGGAAATTTGATTTTCTTGAAATCAATAACTTACGGCACTGTGCTCCAAATGCTGACCCCTCTGAGATGCCTCTCAAACAGGATTTGGGGGAATGGGGAGTCTTTCTCCCCCTTTCCACATATCCATATTCATTGCATTCAGTCAATAATTTTTTATATCCTCAGAGCCTAAGAAAAAAGAGAGAATCATGAGAGTTTACTACAAGCAGGTTCAACTGAAAAGAGGTGTGGCTCTATTATATGATGAGGAAGAAGGAACAGAGGCCTGCCAGAAGAAGGCAAGAATGGAAACAACTGCCTTTCCTGATACCGTCCACACAGAAGTAAACCGCTCTGAGGTGCACACACAGGATCTCCTGATGAGGATTAGGCTCAGATGATGCAGCACAAGAGGAATGGGAGGAGGCTAAAATCCCAGAAGAGCCTTTCCCTCTGGAAGAGGGCGAAAGGCGGAATGGCTGGTGGCCATGGACAGTGGCTTCTGGTGCATGGGCTACTGCTGGGTCTTTCCCAGCTTGGAGAGCCTCCAGAGCCACGTGGAACATGGGGTCAAGGAGGGATTTAACTGCCATACATTCCATAGTGCTTTGACCTGGTTAAAGAGAAAATATGACAAGGAAGAGAAGAGGATGAAGAAGAAAAGACTTTGAAATTGAACCCATTCAGAAAAACCCTTTTAATATGATAACCTCCTCCTGCAAATAGACTGCTTTCAGCTCCTAAGAAAACAGAAAACCCCTTCTAGTAACAGTCACTCATCTCCCCAGAAGCAAAGAAGACAATGGATCACACCGAGCAGAAGAGTACCAATGTCTTCAAACACCCTGAAGAACCGTGAACACCAGCACACCATCCTCACTTCTGGATTCAAGAAAAGGAGACTCAGTGAAGAGGAAACTGCTGTGGTCTGTACTAGAAGAGTTGAGGACCCCAGAGGGAGGAAAACACCCAAAATGTGGGATCGGAGTTCTCAGAAAAGGTGAGACCAATGGCAGGAAACATCACCAGAAATACCTCCTAAGTTTCAATAATCACTGTGGAGAATTTCCTTCAGAATACAAAGAATATAAGCATGCCTTAAGAAGGGACAGGAGCGGGCCGGGTGTGGTGGCGCACGCTTGTAATCCCAGTACTTTGGGAGGCAGAGAACGGAGGATCCGGGTTCGCGGCCAGCCTCAGCTCTCTCTTTCTCTCTCTCCCTGTCTCTCTCTCTCTCTCTCTCTCTCTCTCTCTCTCTACTTAGTGAGGTCCTCCGCAACTTCGTGAGACCCGGTTTCAAAATAAAGTATAAAAAATAGGGCTGGGGGTGTAGCGCGGAGGTAGAATGCCCCTGGGTTCAATCCCCGGTACTGCAAAATAAATAAATAAATAAAATAAAATAAAAAAATAAAAATGATTATTTTAAACTTAAAATTGACTAAAGGAGTTGGAGTTGGATATTTATGCCCTGATTAGATTTCATGGAAAACCAAGCTTTTTGTTCCCCTCCCCTTTAAAAATGTAACACTAAGAGCTACTGAAATAATTTCTGATGCTTTTTCATTTGTATTATTTACTGTTCGTTCTTCTAAATTTAGTTGCTATTTCCAGTACAATCCAACCATCATCTCTAGGACATGAACTCTGAATATCCGACATGTATCAGGAAATGATAATTTGCAAGAAATGTTAGAAAGGAAAAAAAATGACACTTTTGAAGCTGAATACATGTACATAAAATTTATGGGTTTTTTTTTTCAGTGCTGGGGATTGAACACAGGGCCTTGTGTATGCACTCTATCACTCAGCTATATCCCCAGCTCATTTTGAATCAGGGTCTTCCTCTGTTGCCCAGACTGGACTGGAACTTGTGATCCTCCTGCTTCAGCCTTCTAAGTGGCTGGATTACAGGCATGTGCCAATATCCTTGGTTTATACTGGTTTTTGGTGGGTTTTTTTGTAGTAATGGGAATTGAACCCAGGGGCATTCTACCTCTGAGCTAACCTCTAGATCTTTTTTTTTTTTTTTTTGAAACAGGGTCTTGCGAAATTGCTGAGGGTCTCTCTAGTTTGCTGGGACTGGACTAGATCCTGTGATCCTCCTGTCTCAGCCTCCCAAGTACTGGGATTACAAGAGTGTGCCATCACACCTAGTTGGCTTTAAACCACTTTGATAGGAACATAATCATAGGTAGAACACAGTGTAATCTGCATATATTTAATGTAATATTTATAAATATGTGATTATTATCAATTGATAAGTAGAAAAATTTGCAATCAGCTTTTTTTTAAATACACATAGATTTGAGAATGCTTTTTTAAAAAAATACAGTTTTGTAGATCCCAGGAATCATGAGAGTGAAGTATTGAATTATGTAAGTGTGAAAGACAGATAAAAAGAAATGTATTTATGCTCCATATGAGTAAAGTAATGTTAATGATTTGCTTTCATATCAATATTTTCAACAGCATAATCAACACTGTATTTTACAGTGAAATTCTATTTTTGGAAAGGATTTTACTCTTTCTGATAAAAAATATTTTAATCAAACATTTCCAATGAATTTACACAAATTCACAAATATTGTCAAAATTTTCATTCAACAGGTAATCAACCTGTTCAATCAAATAAAAAATCAATCAATCAAAAAATCAATCAAATAAAAAATAAAACAAGGCAGGGGATATAGCTCAGAGGTTCAGTAGCCCTGGGTTCAATTCCCAGTACTAAATAATAATAATAATAAGGAAGACATGGCAGAAAATTTTCCTTTCCAATAATGTCAGTGAAGAAAAGCTATTAAGATTGTGATCAAGATAAGTCTATTTTCCATACATCTTTCAGCAAATTAACCTTAATATGTTCATCTTTTATATATATTTATGCACATGTAATATGAAAATGTATAGGTCCTCCATGACTTTCTCTTTGAAGATACATTTTAAATATTCATTTACTTGGCAGTGAACTGCCCTGTGTTTTCCTGTGTTTGGTTCATTAATATTTTCAGGTTTCATAGTCATACAGGTAAAAAAACAATAATCATGTTTTAGGACTTTATTTACAGAGGCTTCAATCAACAATTTGCAAATAATTTCTATGATATAAGTATAAACTTAATTGGAAAGCTGAGTATCCAAGTACACCAATCTCTTTACATTATTATAAATTTTTGTTAGCCCTTTATTTTTTCTAGTCAAATATTGTGCCAAATTTTTAAAGGATTCCATTTTAAATTTTGGAGTTTTGGCCATTTTGTTAGTAGCAAATAGAATGAGACATTATTTTGTTGTTTTGAGTCATGGTCTTGCTTAGCTCCCCAGACTGGCCTTGAGCTCCTGCCTCAGTCTCTCAAGAGCTGGGACTACTTACAAGGGCCATCAGACCCAGCTGAAATAAGGCCTTTTTTTTTTCCTGGTTCTGGGGATTGAACTTAGAGGCACTCTACCTTTGAAATACACCCCCAGCCCTATTTTATTTTTATACAGGGTCTCACTAGGTTGCGGAAGGCCTCACAAGGTTGCTGAGGCATGGGCAAATCTGTGATCCTCTGGTCTCAGCCTTCCATGTGCTGGGATTATAGGCATGTGCCACCACGCCCCACAAAATGAGGCATTTTTTTAAAGATACTTTTTAATGACCTCTGGGGCCAACACTGCAGACGTAGTTTTGGATCCACAGACCCAGTTTTGTCTTTAGTGGCAAAGAAGCTTTGGATAGAGTTCAATGACATATCATTGATTCAGAAGGAAAAATCTTATAATCTTCTATCTTACTATTAATTTTATAATTTATCACTATATCAGGACTGCTTTGAAAGGTAGATTTAGTTTATCTTTATAAATGGAAAAAGCAGTCCAATATGAGAGCCCCTATAGGGAGGTGAGTTTCGTGTGCTTCACCCTGCAGGGAAATCTGTGCTCTGAAGGTTTTATGGTGGTGGCAGCACCTGTAAAAATAGCTGTGGGTATGTGAGGTGATCTCAGAAGGAGAAAGGGAAAACACTGAAGGTATATGGGTTCATGGATACAGAGTTGAGATGGATAAATGAAGAAGCAGGAAGAAATAGCATAAGAGTAAAGGCGGTATTATATAACACACAGAGTGAGAAACCCAAGGTTTGGGTAAAGTTATTTAGCACCTGTTTTTGAGTCTCAGTTTTCTTGTCTATAAGACGGGAATAAAATGTTTGTTGTGAAGATTCTTTAATAATATGTTAGTACATGTAATTATTATTAGCATCATTATTTGCACTATCCTGGTTATCTTATTACTGGGTTTATAGAGGATACAGTTGAGAAGTGATCCAAAATCATTTCCTACTTATGAGTGGGAGCAAGAAGAGAACTGATAACATTTTTTGATGTTGTTTTCTGTGTCATGAATAGTTACATTTTACATTTCTAGATATTTCACATCCCCTCATTAACTGTGTTAAACTTAAAGGGATTTTTGCATAGATATAGCAACTCTGATTTATCATTTATTTTCCTTTGGACACAGATACACTTTTCTCTCTTCCTTTGAGTGGAGACTCACTGAATCATAGGACTGGGAGGTATTACTTAGAAGGAGAAAACACAAAAGAAAACAAAAAGAACAGAAAACCCAGGAAAGGGAAATGTTAGTCGATAGTTACAACATTATAGTTAGGCAGAAGAAATAAGTTCTTCTTCATTTCAAAATAGTTATGGGAGAATGTTAAATGTTCTCATCACAAAGAAATGATAAATATTTGAGGTAATGGATATGCTACTTAACCTTGTTCACATATTTTAGAAATCACATTGCATTCTACAAAGATATATAATAGTTGTCAATTAAAAATAAAAGTGGCACATGCCTCTAATCCCAGAGCTTGGGAGGCTGAGATAGGAGGATTGTTTGAGGCCAGCCTCAGCCACATAGTGACGCCCTCAGCAACTTAGTGCAATGCTATCTCATGCAAAATAAAAAGGGCTGGGGGTCTAGCTTGGAGGTGGGATATTCCTGGGTTCAATCCCCAGTATCAAATTTATTAAATTTTAAAAATTTAAATCTTCCACTTATCTTTTCTCTAAAGATTTATGAAAATTCTGTTTTAACCAGATGGAAAATCAGTGGAAAAATCAACAAGTGAGCAAAGTAACTGTGAGACAACTATTATCTTAGTGTGAGATACTTGCACTGTTTCAATGGAAATCAGAAGAAAATAATAAGCAAAGAAATCACAGAAAGTAGCAGAATAAGTTTGTGGAGATTATGTTAACAGAAAATCACACTTTTAGAAAGCAGGCCTTTATTTTTATTGAGTTCTTCTGAAGTTCCTTTTCAGTTTAGATTTTAACTCTTCATCTCTCCACTTATATTCACAAACTGTATATTAAATAAAAAGGAGAAAACTTTTTAATACTAAATTTTGCTAATTTGCTTTATAAAAGTTTAGTCTATATAGGCATACCATTTTCATTACTGATAAGGACTAGCTTTTTAAATAAAATATCAACCGAGAAAGTAGAAATATACTTTTTTCCATCATAAAAGGAACAAATATACTGATGAAAGGGCATTAATCCTTTCCTTCACTTGTCCCACAGTCTTGAAAAAGGAACTGACAATTTTGGAAAAAGCATGGCTTGTAACTGACTATGTGAAATCGGGTACCAGCTCACTGTTCCTCTTCCTCAGCTCCCTACTGTGACTCATTATCTCTCACTTATACAGCTTCATCCAGAGTTTATCTCTTACTCAGTTTTATAAATTTTCCATCACATTTGTCCAAATCAATCAACCTATTACTGATTGTGTATCATTTTTCATTCTATATTTAGAAATATGTAGGTTGGATTTAATAAAAAGAACTTCTAAAACTCATTTTAGAATCTAAAAACTGAATTAATATTTGAATACGAATAAATCATATTAGAGTTTGCAACATACATAGTTTTTTAAAGAATTTGAATTTTTATGGGTGGCTCAAATACCACAGTTAAACTTTCCTTTCTTGGGATTATAATGATAACAGTATAAAAACATATGGGTAATATGTTAAAATTGACATGATTTATCTTTTTATATACTCTTCAGAAAATTATGGGGTAGGCAGAGGAGAAACCTATCTGAGCAGTTCTTTAGAATGATCTTTCAGAGAGCAATGGCTGATTACAGCAGACACTTTCGATGCCATCCTATGTGACCTAGGTTCACCTGAGTGACCACTCAGGATGGTTTACGTACATGCTGATAACTCTTCTTATCAATGTCCTGAATCTTTCTGCTTCTGGGCTTTCTGCCATGCCATGGAGGTTGGGAATGGAGATTGAACCTTGAAAAGATTCTGGAATTAGATTCTTCATCAGTCAGGAGGCAACAAAGGACACTTTTTGGTTTTAAGTAAGGTGGATGATATCAACCACTGGAATGCAATAGCATCTTTCTTACCAGGGAGCAACAGCTTATGTGTCTTCGTCTGTCTGAGCCACTATAACAAAATCCTCACTGGGTCCTCATATATGGGAAGGGCGCTCCCTGGAGCCTCTTTTATGAGAGTGCTAGTCCCATTCACAACCTCTATCCTTCTGACCTAAGAACATTACAGAGGCCTCACCTCCTAACGCCTTCCCCTTGGGGTTTAGGATTCCAACATCTGAATTTTGCAGAGACGAATACTCAGATCATAGCATTTTGCACTAGCTCCTGTCCTGGGAGTGACTAGACCCTCCGCTGCATTCTGCCTGCCCGCCCAGCCCTCCAGGTGGCCCCACTGAAGCCGAGGGAGCACAAACAGGCTGTCCTTATCAAGTCTGACCAAAACCATGGACTGGGGAAGGAAATCAATGTGTTTTAAGCCACTAAACTTTCATTAATTTATTAGGGAGTCAACAGAAAAATGGATTTTAAAAAAAGACAGTAAGAATGGTTTACTGAGTAGGGATTAGTCTCTCCTTTAAAGTAGGATCTAATGAATAGTGAGACTAATTATTTCCAAATGATACTAATAAGCAGCAGCAGACAACTAGAAGACATTAGAATTATTGAGGAAGTTTTGGTGTGTGTGTGTGTGTGTGTGTGTGTGTGTGTGTGTGTGTGTTGGGGATTGAATCCAGGGACATTCTACTATTCTACCTCTACCTCCAAGCTACACCCCCCAGACCTATTTTTACATTTTGAAACAGGGTCCCACTAAGCTGAGGATTTCGCTAAGTTGCTGAGGCTGGCCTTGAACCTGCGATCCTCCTGTCTCAGCCTCCCAAGTACTGGGATTACAGGTGTGTGTCACCGTGCCTGGCTTCAAGGAAGAAGTTTTTGAGGAAGAAATTCACTTCAATTGCAAATTCTTACAACTACACAAGTGTGTCTCTTTAAAATGTGCCCTCAAGTTAGGGGATTCAGGAGAATGGGAAGCAAGAAGACGTATGATCTGAAGTGTGACAGTTGAAAAACAGCTAGAAATATTTGGTTTAATGATCAACATCAGATGTTTTGTTTGATTTCAGTTAAGTGATTTTTATTTTATTTATTTATTTTTTTTTTTTTGCGGTACCAGGGATTGAACGCAGCGGCGGTCTACCTCCACGCTACGCCCCCGGCCCTATATTTTATACTTTTATTTTGAAACCGGGTCTCACAAAGTTGTGGAGGGCCTCACTAAGGAGAGAGAGAGAGAGAGAGAGAGAGAGACAGGGAGAGAGAGAGAGAGAGCGAGAGAGCGAGAGAGCGAGAGAGCTGAGGCTGGCCGCGAACCCGGATCCTCCGGTCTCCGCCTCCCAAAGTACTGGGATTACAAGCGTGCGCCACCACGCCCGGTGTGATTTTTAAATAGATACAGCTTTGAGTATTTATTAATGAATCTAGTAAATCTTCATTTTCCTTTCCTTAATGAAGAAATGAAGAGAACACTGTGGAACCATTTTTAATTTCAGTAGTAGAACAAAAGTAGTGTTCTTTGAATGTACAGAAATCAAATACACTTTTTCTTTTACTTTAAACTTATCTATACGGGGAAGATCATCTTTATGTTCTATCATAATGCTTCTCCATGTCATACAAACTGGCTTTGAATTTTTGAAATTGAAATTACTACTCTATTATTGCTTTTTGGTAAATTGCCTGAACACTAACTGATTTTTGAGTGCAGTATTCCTGAATGTTTTTTTTTTTTTTGCATGGATTGAACTATTTATAAACTCCATGAGTTCTGTGTTGAGCTATAAAGTAGAGCTATGCATCTCTATTTGTTTAAATGAAAGGAGGTGAATACAGGGGAACTGTCATTTCTGAGTGATGTAGGGTCAAATTAACTTCAGAGTTCCTCACATACTCAATCTTCTGCCGAATCCTTCTGGATTCAGAATAACAGGATGGCTCAGGTCTCCCTGGCCTCAACCTCCCTCTCTGACCTCATCTCCTGCAACTCTCCCCTACTCAGTCTCCTGCTTCTCATGAATCCTGCCATCTATCCCTTACTAGTCTGAAGATTTGATGCCAAGTTAATAAGTCACTGACAGCTACAATTTTCTTTGTACTGAACAAAATTATATTCTTTACTTTGATGACACTAATTGAGTCTTGAAATAAAAGTATGAGTAAAATATTTCTGAAAACGTTCAATAAATTATAAACACTAGTGGGAAGACTGTATCAACTGTGGTTTTGTGGATAATCATATTTGTCCCAAATTATGATTTAATGAAAAACAGATTCCTTTAAAGATATGAGAGGTCATAAAAACATATAATTTTAGACAACTATTTTCAGATTCAAGTCAAATTGACATCAATTAGAAGTATGTAATAGAAAAGTTACAAAATACAACATCTGTACTTTAGTTCATCTGGGAAATTTCAAATGAACTGTCAAAGTTATCCACTTAATTGAATCTTAATTTAGAGGAAGGGAAACATCCTATAATGTTATGTTCATACATGAAGGTATCACTACCAACCTCACTGACATGTGTGGGGAGGGTGAAAGAGAGGAGAGGGTGGGATACCGAGGGAAACACACCAAGAGATGTGTGCATGCATTAATGTGTCACTTCAAATCTCAATGCTGTATAATTACAATGCACCAATAAAATTATTTTTAAAAAGCAAAGAAGAGCCTGGCACAATGGCACATGCTTATAATCCCAGTACTTGGGAGGCTGAGACAGGAGGATTACAGGTTTGCAGCCAGCCTCAGCAACTTGGTGAGGACCTCAGAAACTTAGTAAGACCCCATTTGTTTCAAAATTAACAATAATAGGACTGGGGGGAGGTTTTACCTCAGAGGTAAAATGCCCCTGGTTTCAATCCCCAGCACCACACACAAAAACAACAAAACAAAGCCCAAGGTAATCTCTCAGGTATAACTTCAACTTTTTTCCTTTCTTTGAATTTCCAATTCTATTCTATGTAACTCTGAATCATTTTAAAAGTTTTAATTGAAACATAATAATTGTACCCATCTATGAGGTGCAGTGTAGTATTTTCAAACACGTGCCCAATCTGTAGTGATCAGATCAGGGCAACTGACACACTCACCACCTGGGACATGGATCATTTCTTTGTATCAGGAATCAGGTCTAATTGTATTTGTTGGAAAACAAGTTATTTTTTCTGAGATGATAACAGTAAATATAATTATAATCTATTTATTTTATATTCAACAGATCATTCAGACATAATGAAATGTTACTTTGAATTTTCCTTCAGGAAATTTGAAAAAATATGTATTTTCTTGTTACTTACTTCTCTTTCTATTTTGCTATTTTCATGTTGATACAGCCTTTCTTTTAAATGATTACATTCACTGATTAGATCCTTATTTCTATCTTCCAGCATGAGACTTTGTTTTTTACTTTCAGCTTGAAGTTTTTTCACAATATCGTGGAACTGGTCTTGGATATCAGTTACTGTCTTTTCTTTCTTGCCAGCTTCGCTGTGAGCATCATACAATTGCTGTTGAAGCAGCGTATTTCCACTTTGGAGTTGATATAACCTTTCCTCTATAGATTCCTGCTTTCTAATGTATTCACACACTTTGTCTTGCTCGTTTTGATACAAGCATTCCATTTCCTTCATTTGGCACTGTGTTTGGCTTAGATCTCTTTGTACCTGTTCTAAAACCGAAGTCTTTTCTCTAAGAGCATCCTTTGTATGATGGAGCTCAACTTCTAGGCTATTGCATTTTCTTTCTGCTTTAGAAAGCTGTTGAGAAAGAACCCCATTGTTATCTTTTAGGTTAGATACATAGCAATTCATCTTGTCCTGTAAATGAAAACACTCATCTCGTGCTCTCTGCAGCGCAAGCTCCAGGTCTCTTATTGATGCCTGACTCTGATCGTAATCACGCACAGCTGCAGCCAGTCGAGAACAGTATGACTCCACTTCTGCTTCCAGTCTTTCTTTGTTTTGTTTTTCATTCTCCAGTTTAGAATTGAGCATCATATTCTCAGCTGTCAGAACGCTAAGCTGTCCATTATACTGGAGTATTGTTTTTGAAAATGTTTCCTCATTCAGTTTTATTGTCTTTTGAAGGTCATCATTCCTTTCACCTGCAATTTCAAGATGCTCAAAATATTTCCTTTCCTTTTCCTGGTTCTGATCTTTCATTGTGTCTATTTCCAGTCTTATCATGGTGATTTCATCCTGCAACATATGATTTTTATGCAATAGATATTTTTCTTTCTCATGACGAATTGAAATCTAAGTAAAAATAAAGTATATTTTTAGCTAGCATTCAATAAAATGACATATGATTTCCTCTGAAATTAAAGAATAACCTGTAGAATTATATAATAAAAAGCTGGGAATAAATGGAAAGCCAACTGAAAAAAAATCTAAAATTCAAAGCTTACAAAAGCATCCATTCCCAAAAGTTAAAAAAATTAACTGAAGAGAATTAATCCATAAAAGTGAAATACACACATACACACACACACACACCCCAACTGGGGATTGAACCCAGGACTGAGCTACACCCCCAGTCCTTTTACTTTTCTATTTCGAAACAGGGTCTTGATTAGTTTTTGAGGGTCTTGCTGAGTTGCTGAGGCTGGCCTTGAACCAGGGATCCTCCTGTCTCAGTGTCCCAGGTACTGAGATTACAGGCATGTGCCACCATGTCCAGGTGAAATGATACTTTTTAAGGACTCTCAGAATTGGAAAAGCCTTTCTCTGAATTACAGGAGACTCAAGATATAAAAAATAATAAATCTGATCACATTAGAAAATTGGGTTTACATTCTAATATCGAATGTACACAGCCAGCCCATAAGAAGAGGCCTAGCTCTACACGTGTTGGACAGATTAAATTTCCCAAATTTCTTTTAGTTTCTTTTTCATGAAAATATTATAAGATATTTTACTTTTCTAACATTTTATAGTCATCTATAAGAATTATAGTTATTGATAAATGCTAAATCTACTAAGTACTAAGCACTTCTACATGATTCAATGAATTCATTTAGTTATCACAATTCTGAAAAAGAGAGGTTAGAAATATAAGCAAGCCACAGGATTTCTCCAAGTTTTCTGACTTTACCTCTAGTGCTCTTCCACCAAACCAGTGATTTCTGTAATATAAGTATGTAAATACAAATGAAGGCTTATACTTCAAAATACTATAGTAAATAAGGTAAAAATTATTAGACTCCTAGAAAATCCTGAGATTATTTGCTGTTGCAATAACTTTTGTTTTTTCTTTATAGTGTCTGAAGCATTAATAAATATAAAATAGGGGAAATACACTGACCTATTTACTAGGAATAAAATAGCAATAAATCATCACTAAGTATATATTACAGTATATAATAGTTTTCAAAAGTTCTTTGTACTGAAATAGGAGATGACTTGGGGTAAACTATTCCTCTTCTCAAAAGGGAGGACATGATATTCAAAATAGGGTCTCAGCTGCTATACTTTTCTTCCTTACCTAGTAGTGGGAGTTACAAACAAACCTCCACATTAACATATGTAGGGGGTGAAATCACTGCAAATTAGATTATCTACTCTTAGTATCAAGGGTTTTGAGATCATGGAAAAATCATCAGTTCCTATGGAAAATATTAAAAGACTTTTCTCTGGATGAGGCCATTATTAAAGTCAATAGTGGCCTGGCACAGACAAATAGAGTTCAGTTAGGAACATTGCTTTATCCAGTGTAATTAAGAATATTATCCAAAATTCCCCCAAGTGTGTTGTATGCTTATGCATATATGGTTTAAAAATACTCTATACTTTCCATGATGCATATAATTGGTTTTTATAATAAAATACATACACATACAAATACACACATAAATGTGAAAATGACTAAAGACAATACCTCAGAACTCATGTTCTCTTGGGCCATTTCTATCTCCTTTCTTTTACTAAGGTGATTTGCAGGAATCTCCTCTTGTAATATTCTGGTGTTCTGTTCTTGAGCGAGTTGCCTCCGGATGTCATTCCGTTCCTCTACTACCTAGAGATATGTTTCATTAAGTTTTGGGTCTCATACCATTGTGGGGGCGGGGTGTCTAAAAGCTTAATAAAGAAAAAGAAACTACTAAAAGACTATTAAAAGGAAGCAGTCTGTTAAACCACAAGAACCTTTAGCCCATATGAATTACTTGACCTCCCCTTCCCAGTACTGGGGATGATGCGGACGCTGCTCTACCATTGAGCTGCATCCCAGCTCTTTTTTGTTTTTTATTTTGAGATAGGGTTTCACTAAGTTGCCCAGGCTGGCCTCCAACTTGTGATCTTTTTGAATCAGCCTCTGGAGTTGCTGGGATTACAGATGTTTGCCACCATGTCTGGTTTAAATAACTCAGTTTTTAATTGCATAAATGGCACCTAAATTTGTGCCAAAGACAATAGCAAAGACAATTCTTAAAAACAGGTTGAGATAGCATTGTGAAGTAGACTTTCTTTTTACAAAATACTTAGTTTAATGATGGTTTCAAAGGTATTTAGCGTTTATATCAGTGATTAAGCTCAACTTGCCTTGTGTTCCTTCATTCAGAGAAAATATAACAAGCATCTATTAGATGCCAAGATTTACAAAAGAGCATTTCAGCTATAAATGTTGTCACTTATTATTAGAGTGAGATAACATTTTGTTTAAAACATAAATAATACAGCCACATGCCACATAGCAATACTTGGTCCATAATGGACTGCATGTGCAATGGTGGTAAGATAAGACTACACTGCCTAACAATGTGGTTGATGTCTTAAGTTTGTGTAAACACATGCTGAAATTGCCAAACAACACATTTCACAGATCATATCCCATTCAATAAGTGACATGTGACTGCATATATTAAATCAAAGGCATATTAAGAATAATATTGATGAAATGAGCTTAGAAAAATGAAATTTTTACCAAAGATTAATTTACCTGATTCAAATTACTTCTTACAGTCTTCAATTCCAGATCTACTGTCCTGAGAGAAATTTCAAGTTGCTGTTTCATTTCAACTTCTTGATTATATCGCTCTTCATTTTTTATTAACTGCAGTTTAATTTTTTCATAAAAGTGATCAACATTTTGTCTCTTTTCTTTTTCTTGTTTTAAGGCAAATCTGTAGTTAAATATACTTATTTTAATATGCATTTTGTTAGAAAATAAAAGTTCATTTTGTGATCTTGTTCTCCATATGCTGATTTATTTTCCTAATAAAAGTTCCATGATACGGTTGTGGTGGCGCACACTTACAATCCCAGTACTTTGGAGACTGAGACCAGAGGATCCGGGTTCGCGGCCAGCCTCAGCTACTTAGTGAGGCCATCTGCAACTTAGTGAGACCCCTGTTTCAAAATAAAGAATAAAAAATAGGGCTGGGAGTGTAGCTCGGAGGTAGAATGACCCTGGGTTCAATCCCTGGTACCAAAAAAAAAAAAAGTTCCATGTTCTCAAGTATTTTTCCTTTCTAATTCTCATTTTTAAAATTTCTCACTTAAATCTGTTCCAACAGACATATACACGTGAAAGGCCATTCTGTTAAGTGAGTATTTTCTGTTATTACTAACTCTGGTAAACTTTATGAAAAAGGAATTTTGAAATTATTCAATAAAGTTACAAGCTAAAAATTATCTTTTTTTTACACAGTACTACTTCCTCCTCAGTTAAAAAAAATAGTTTAAAGTTAACTAGTTTTTAAATACCTATTTGTTAGCTGGGCATGGTAGTGCACCCCTGTAATCAGAGTACTTGGGAGGCTGAGACAGGAGGATTGCAGGTTTGTAGCCAGTCTCAGCAACTTATAGTGAGACCCTCTGCAACTTAGTGAGACCCTGTTTCAAAATAGGGTTGGGGGTGTAGCTCAGAGGTAGAAGGCCCCTAGGTTCAATCTCCAGTACCACAATAAATAAATAAATAAATATTATTTACAAGCAAATTTATAAATTCACTAGAAATAAAAATTTATCTTTATGAAATTTTATAGGTATCCCTAAAATTGACTTACAGGGTACAATGGCACCTTCAGATTTTTTCACACAACATATATCTGCACATTACTATAATACAAGACTAGGCTAAGAAGTCTAATACCTGTTATTGCACCATGTTTTTTTTTAATACTTTCAACTTATCTTGTTCATTATTATGTAGTTTATAAACAATTTAAAAATCTTTGGCATAAGACAGGATCTAACATTTTAATTCAAGAATAAAGAGTAATATGTTCAACATAAACATTTGAATTAATTTTATATATGCATGAGAAATGTTAAATAAACTAATCAGTAATCATTTTCCATTTTACCTTTAATTTCTTGCATGTTAAGAACAAAACTGTATCTGGGTTACTAGTGTGGTTGCAGAGTACTTGCTTATCATACGCAAGCCATGGGGATTCAATCCCAAGTACCACCAAAAAATAAAAGAAAAACCAAAACTATAAAATTTTTAGATTTTTTTCTGTGATGAGAAAAATGGCCATTTCATACTCTATTGTAATAGTCATAAGTTAATATGAAGTTTCTTGAGAGCAATTTAGAAATATCGTTCAAAGACCTTTTAAAAAATTCCTATACTTTAACAAAGTTCCTATACTTTCTATTTTTCTGATGATTAGAAATATAGAAAATCATTTATATAAAAAGTATAAAAACCCAAAATTTAATTTGCTATATATATATATATATATATATATATATATATATATATTATTGGTGCATTGTAATGATACATCTTGATGCAGTTCAGGGTGGTAGAGGCATACATGCACACAGTACTCTCGGAGCCCTTCCCCAGTTCTCACTCCACTCCCTCTCACTCCCCACCTTCCTGTGCTCAGCACAGTGATTGGCTTTGATAAGGCTGTGTATGTACATCATGTCCATTGAGGTGTTTCCCTCTTCAAGTCTTCCTACCCCCTCCCATCTCCCTCAGTTAGGTAGCCTCCCTCACTCCACTGTTTTTCCTCCATTGTCTGGAGTCCTTCCTGTGTCTCAATTTCTCCCTAGCTTCTACATATGAGGGAGAACTTCTGACCCTTCACTTTTTGTGACTGGTTAATTTCACTCAGCATAATATTCGCCAGTTCCATCCATTTCCCTGCAAATTACATAATTTTGTTCTTCTTTATGGGTAAGTAGAATTCCATTGTGTGTATATATCCCATAATTTTGTAATCCATTCATCTGTTGATGGACATCTTGGCTGGTTCCATAGATTGGCAATTATGAAATGTGCAGCTATACACATAGATATGCATGCATTACTATGGTAGTAAGGTTTCAGTTCTTTCGTGTACATGCCCAGGAGTGGTATAGCTGGGTCATATGGTAGGTTCATGACCATTCTTTTGAGGATCCTCCACACTGTTTTCCAAAGTGGTTGCACTAATTTGCAATCCCACCAACAGAGTATCAGAGTTCCTACTTCTCTACATCCTCACCAGCAGTTATTATTGTTTGTGTTTTTAATGATTGCCATTCTAATTGAAGTTAGGTAAAAATCTCAGGGTAGTTTTGATTTGCATCTCTCTGATTGCTAATGGTATTAACATTTTTTCATATATGTATTGGCCATTTGTATTTCTTCTTTTGTGAAGTGTCTATTTAGTTTTACTTGCCCATTTTTTGATTGGGTTGTTTTTTTAGCAGTGAGTTTCTTGAGTTCTCTGTATATTCCAGCTATTAGTCCTCTATCAGAGGAGTAGCTGGCAAAGCTCTTTCCCCATTCTGTCAGCTCTCTCTTGAGGTACTTGATAGTTTCCTTTGCTCTTCAGTTTCCAGAAGCTCTTCAGTTTAATACAATCCTATATTAATCTTCGTTTTAAATTTTTATGCTTTTGGGGTCCTGTTGAGGAAGTTTTTTACCTATGCCTATATGTTGGAGTGTTGGTCCTATGCCCTCTGCATGTAACTCCAAAGTTTCTGATCTAATTTCTAGGTCTTTGATCCATCTTGAATTGACTCTTGTGCAAGGTGGGAAAGTGGGATTTATTTCCATTTTTCTGCAATATGGATAACCAGTTTTGCCAACACCATTTGTTGAAGATGCTATCTTTTTTGTAGTGTATGTTTTTGGCCCCTTTGTCTATGTTTGGGAAATTCTCTAATATTATTTCACTGAAGAGATTTTTGATTCCTTTGGTTTCAGATTCTAGACCCTCTTCTATTCTTATTATTCTTAGGTTTGCTCTTTTAAAGTTATCCCCTATCTCTTGGGTGTCCAGCTCATGCTGTTGAATTGATTTATCTAAATTTTATACTACATGTTCATTTTTGGATTGGTCATCTTCTAAGAGTGAGATTCTATTTTCCAGGTAGTCTAGTCTACCATTGATGGTTTGTATTGCTGTCTTCATTTCATTTATTGCATCCTTCACTTCCTTCAGAGCTTCTTTTTGATTCCTGTTCAGGATATCAGTTTCTTTGTTGTTATGATCTTTCATTTTGTTTGGGCACTTCCTGAACTCTTTTCTGAAATCCTGCATCATTTCTACTTTTAAACTTCTGAATTCTCCTTCTGGCATTTTCTGCAACTTTGAGTTTTTGAGTTCTGTTGTGGGATTGTGGGAGCTCATTGTTTCCTTGCTATTCTTTCTCATGTTTTCTAAAGTTCCTAAAGTTTGAATCTTTGTTGTTTTTCGTGCCTCTCTCTCTCTTTCTCTCAGTGGATTTCCTATGTTTAATCTCTCTCCCTTTATAATATCCTATTCTAGTGGTAAATATTTACCTTAAAGTTTGTCTTAAAAGTGAATAGTCTCAGTCATATGTGTATCCACAGATTTCTGTTTAGTATTTATCACCCTACAATGCCATCTTTGCGGTATGTGTCCAGTATCACCTCTCTGTTGTTCTGCCTGTAGATCGCCAGCATTGGGTTGTACTTACTCCAGGATTCTTTCTGCCTACTCTGATGGTGGCATTGGTGGGTCCCAGGTGTTAAAGATTGGGGACCTGCTTGTCACCTCCCTAATAGGGAGTAGTCTCTGAGGTTCAGGCCAGTGATGTTTGTGTTCTGTGCTTTTCTAACCTTCTTTGTGTGGGGTGCTGCGTGGCTCTGTCAGCTGGAATTGGCCTGGCCTTAGTGTCCAGAAGTCTGTCCTGTTGGTTCACGTATCTGGTCCAGCCTCAGCAGTAAGGGTTTAGAGAAGTCAGCTGGTATATATAAGGGCAAACTGTGATGTAATCAATGGTGAAGGGTGAGTGAGGAGGAAGGGGATAGAGTGAGGTATGGAAGAATATGGTGAAGTAGAAAATGGAATCAAGTACAATAAGAGTTTAAGTAAGGTTAGGAAAAAGATAAAAAGTAAAGATACTGAAAATTCTTGTAACCAGTATAGAATATTTAGATATAGTGATAATAAATGGATAACATACAAGGCACAGGCAAACAGGTGCACTGGGAGTCACACAAACAAACGAACACAGTCTCTCACACATACACATACAAGAGGAAAGGAGAAGAAAAAGAAAAAAAATGGGACCTTAAAAATTGTTTAACCGAAGTGAGTAAAATTTCCTTGTTGTAGAAGAGCTGAATCACGTTGTGACTTTGGACAGTCCCTTGCTGGGTTTTTCTTTCTTCTTGGATTGAGACTTGCTTAGAAGAGACATGAATGCTGCTCCAAAGCTCTGGTTCAAGCCTGCTCCTCTGCCTGCAGGATTTCCTACTTTGTTAATGAGGCAGATTCAGGTGGAGGAGCAGGAAGGTGCTGGCCCTGACTGCTGGCTGCTGAGAAAAGGTTCTTCTAGGCAGGGGGTTGGGGGTGTGGCCCAGGGCGGTCACCTAGTGTTCACAAGGATCTTAGGCTCAATCCCCAACACCACATAAAAGTGAGGGAAGAAAAAGAAAAGTAAGGAGGGAGGAAAGAGTAAAAATGCAAAAAGGAGAAGAAAAAAACAAAGCAACAAACATACAAAAATAGAATAATTTAAAAAACCCAAACAAATAACAACTACAAAAACTCTTGTACTTGGCCTCTGCAGCCCTCTTGGGTCTGTGCAGATGTTCTCAGCTGTTTAATGTCCACTTATTACTGTAGGTTCCTGAGGACGTTCCAAGTGCTCCCGGTTGCTCGGAAACCTGTGAAGAAGAAGTCAGTCTGCAGCCCCAGCGCTAGGGCCTCTAGTGAGAACCTGGACCGGTGTCTCCCTCTGTCTGTGTGGGTGCTGCACACCGGGCCTCAGGTGTAGGGTCCGTCCCAAAGCAAGTGTGGGAGTCCGCGCTCACCACAGAATAGGTTGGTTGTTCTGTGACTTCCAAGTCTGGTGCAATCTGCTTCTAGCCTTGGTGTGCAGCCAAGGTCTGTGTGTTTTCCCACTCTCTTTTTCTGGTCTCTTTTCAGTTACCTAAGGTATGGGCCTGCACTCATCTCTCTGTGGATCACACACTCACCTCTGCCACTGGGCATGTGGTGGGTCTGAGTAGATAAGGAGAGATGGGTGGTGGGTTTGGTCACCTTTTTCTGTCTGATGCCACCACAGGGCTGTGCAATACTGTGTCTGGTGCCCTCGGTGTCTGTGGAGTAAGTCTCAGGTTGCTGGGTATGAGGCCTTTTGTGGTTTCCAATGTTGCCGCTATTTGGGGGCGCAGGCTATTGTTCTCAACGTCTCCACTTGTTCAGGGATTTGTTGCTTCTCTTTCCTTTTTCAGCCTTGGTGTTTAAAAGCATCCTTGTAGATATTCTTGTTTCTCTGTCTTTAGGTCCCACCTCCCATGAAGGTGGTCTGGGATGTGGGATGCTGACACCAGTTAGAGACAAGCTCACCTTAGAGTCTTACTCCATCTCCATCTTCCTAATAGTCAGATTTCTACAGGGGAGGATTCTATGTGGCCATTAAAATTTTGATTCAGAAGAACATGCTTTAATTATTTGAAGTATTCACAGTTAACAACTTGTACTATTATTATTATTGTTGTTGTTGTTGTTTTGGTACTGGGTATTGAACCCTGGGCATTCTACCTCTAAGCTACACCTCCCAATCCTATTTTATTTTTTATTTTGAAACAGGGTCTCATTAAGTTGCAGAGGGTCTCACTAAGTTGCTGAGGCTGGCCATGAAACTGCGATCTCCCTGTCTCAGCCTCCCAAGTACTGGGATTACAAGAGTACACCACCACACCTGGCTTATTATATTGTTTTCAAGAATTTCATACTCCATAAGACTAGGAGTTTTCTCCTCTGCAAACACCAGAAGATAAGGCAGTAATTATAAAATTTCCCCTACATATCTGTAGTAGAAAGTAAATGCCTCAACTATTTCTTTAAAACTAGGGCATCGTACCTCAAATTCCAGCGTTCTCCTTCCCATTCCACTTTGTCGTGCTCTAACTGGGATTTCACTTCTTTTGTTTCTGATAGCTCCTTGCATAGTTCACTCACCTTGTTTTCCATTTTTTTAAGTTTCTCTTTAAGAAGTTCACAGTGACTTTTCTTAAATTCTATTAATCTTTTATATGAATGAATTATATCCAAGATTTTCAATAAGCTAACAGAATCTGTGTCAGGGAGAGCAGAATATAGAAATAAAACATATAAGTACTTTTCATATGTGAAGGACTGTGCACTTTCACATTTGCTCATTCATATACTGAACATACTGCATGCCTACAATGTGAAGCACATTATACTAAGCTCTGCAGATAAAACAGACAAGACCCCTGCTCTTGTTTGGCGTAAAGGCTAGTGGAGAAGAGAGGCAAATAAAGTGACCATTTCAAATTCAGATAGATGTTCTGAGAAAACAGAGTTCTGTGATCACCTAAGGGAATGCAACCTACAAGGGGCCCAGGAAGATTTCCCAGAGAAATGAAGGGTGAACAGGAAGCAGGAAGGCAGAGGCTGAAGGAAAACATTGTAACCACTCCACACCCTATGCTAAGGCCTTACTGCAATCTGCTTCTAGCCAAGATGGAGTAATAGGAACAGATTTAAGTTCCTACCTGAATCAACCAAAACCAAAACAGACAAAATACAGTAATCCAGCCAGGTGTGGTGGCACACAACTGTAATTCCAGTACTTGGGAGGCTGAGACAAGAGGATTACAGCCTCTGAAACTTAGCAAGACCCTCAGCAACTTAGCAAGACTGTGTTTCAAAATAAAAACAAAAGAGGGCTGGGGGCGTAGCCCAGATGTAGAATGCCCCTGGGTTCTCTCTTCAGTGACACACACCCTGGGTTCAATCTCCAGGTGACACACACACAACAACAGCAATAAGACAGTGGTCTTCAGGCAATGAAGAGAATGATCATTGAGGGCCACAAATGAAGGAAGCTTTGCCAATGCCTCAGCTCCCTGCTGCAAGAGAGCTTCCAGGCCATGACACAGAAGGAGGGACTGATGAAGAGTTTGCCAGACTCTCTGAGTTGAGGTGATGGGCCTGAGAGTCTGATAAAATCAAGGCAGAAACCACAGGACAGAACATTGGAGAGGAGGAAGCAGCACAGTGAAAGAAGCCTGGGGGTCTGCAGAGGGCCCCTTGAACATTTAGCAGAGTGGTGAACAACATGTGTGCCAGAAAATGACTGGAGACCAAAGGAGAAAACATCGGAAAAGAGTAGAGGCAACTGTGCCTGTGCTCACACATCCAGGAAGAGCGATCATTCCCATCAGCCAGGCTGAAAAAACATAACTCACAGGACAGCGGGTAGAGTAATCAAAAAGATCTTGCCTCAGAAGTGGGGAATTAACCCCAGGCTGAGCACTGCTCTGTTACACCTCACAAATCATACAAACAAGACCAGGGAGATCATGCTGTTTGTCAATAAACAGAGCCGAATCCCAAAATAAAATTCAAAAAGAGAAGAGGCATGAAAGGTGTTGTTTAAAAACCAAATTGCACTTAAAGAGATTCAAACTGAGCGGAGTCAAATGGCATTATGACAGACAAACCCAACTACAGGTGACCCTGAACAACACGGGATTGAACTGTGCGGGTCCACTTACATGTGGTGGACTTCATTTTGATTTTTAGATAATTTGAAAAAACTTCTCTCTTCAAATTATCTCTTCATTTTGAGATAATTTGAAAAAACTTGCAGATGGACCACACAATCTAGAAATACTGAAAAAACTAAGGAAAATGTATATCATGAATGTATGAAATATATGTAGATAATAGTCTGTTTTATCATTACCATGAAATACACAGAAATCCATTATAAAAAGTTAAAATTTATGAAAAGTTTTGCAAACACAGACTATACATGGTGCCATTCAAAGTTACGATAAATGTTAAACATTAGGATACTACATAAGCGCCATGCTGTAATAACTTCACAGCTACCTCCTGTTGACCCTGCAATGAACTCAGGCGTTAGGAGTATCTTCTGAAAAGGATAATCCAGGTGGGTATGCATCTCCATGAGTGCAGGGCATCTTTCCAGTGAACTGCCCTTAGCAGCAAAAAGGGCAGTTCTCATTTATTTGTCACTATACATAATATCTTTAACACAAAAAATGTGTTGTCTGTTGATGTTATCAGCAGGGCTCCCAGTCAACAGCATGCTATTAAAAGTTAAGGTCTCCTAATTCACACATGGTTCAAAGGTCAACTGCCTATCAATAATCACCTTAAATGAAAATGGTATACAAGCTTCAGTTAAAATGCAACTTGTGTTCAGCATGGTGGACATGCCTGTAAACCCAGTACTTGGGAGGCTGAGACAGGAAGACCATATGTTTGAGGCCAGCCTTAGCAACTTACCAAGGCCCTCAGAAACAGTCTGACCCTGTTTCATTGCTTTTCTTTCCTTTCTTCCTGTTCCCTGTCTCTCTTTTTTTTTTTTTTTTGCGGTACCGGGGATTGAACGCAGGGGTATTCTACCTCCGCACTACGCCCCCGGCCCTATTTTTTATACTTTATTTTGAAAACGGGTCTCACAAAGTTGCGGAGGGCCTCACTAAGTAGAGAGAGAGAGAGAGAGAGAGAGAGAGAGAGAGAGAGCTGAGGCTGGCCACGAACCCGGATCCTCCGGTCTCCGCCTCCCAAAGTACTGGGATTACAAGCGTGCGCCACCACGCCCGGCCTGTTCCCTGTCTCTTTCCTTTTCCCTCCCTCTCCCTCCCTCCCTTCCTTCCTTCATTTCCTCTTTCCTTCTCTCTCTCTCTCTCTCTCTCTCTCTCTCTCTCTCCTCTTTCTCCCCCTCCCTCTCCCTCCCTCCCTCTCCCTCTCTCTCTCTCTCTCCTTCTTCCTTGTACTACTAGGGAATGAACCTAGGGGCATTCTGCCTCTGAGCTATTCCTCCAGCCCTATTTTATTTTTTATTTTGAAACAGGGTGTAACAAAGCTGCGGAGGGCCTTGCTAAGTTGCGGAGGCTGGCTTGAACCTGCGATCCTCCTGTTTTAGCCTCCCAAGTACTAGGATTACAGGCATGTGCCACCACTCCTGGCTGAGACTCAATTTCAAAATAAAAAATAAAATAGAGCTGGGGATGTAGTTCAGAGGTAGAATGTCCCTGGGTTCAATCCCGAGTACCCCTTCCCTCACACATAGACAGCTTATCAAATGGTTAAAAAAGTAAGATACCTCTTCCTATAAGGAAACAACATTTTTCTTTTTTAAATTAATTTTTATTGGTGCATGGTAAAAAGAAATACATATTTTTTGTGGTGCGGGGGATTAAACCCAGGGGCATTCTACCTTTGAGCTACACCCCAGCCCTATTTTATTTTTATTTTGAAACAGGGTCTCACTAAGTTGCAGAGGACCTTAACAAGTTGCTGAGGTTGGCCACAAATCTGTGATCCTCCTATTTCAGGCTCTCAAGTACTGCACCAGCACCCCCAGCAAAAGAAATACATTTTAAATGTGTACACAAATTGGTTAAAAAGATGGAAAAAGATACACCATGCTACCTTTTGACATAAAAAGGCTTAGCAGGATGTCTATGTTAATGCCAAAGTAGATTTTTGTGGGGGATATTGGGATTGAAACCCAGGGTCATTCGACCTTCAAGCTATATCCTCAGCCCAATTTTATTTTCTTGTTTTTGAACAGGGTCTCACTAGGTTGCTGAGAACCTCACTACTTTGCTGAGGCTGGCCTCAGCTGGTGGAGGAAATCTCAAAACAGCAAAGTATCCACACTGCATTATGGATATTGATACCTGCATTCAGCCAATTGTACAGTGAATTTTGGAAACAGAAAACGAAAGCAGAGAGACTTTATAGATTTGGAGTTTGGCCACAAATGCATATGTAAAGCTGGGGCCCAGAGAGATGGTGCTATGAAAAAGTAAGATAGCTGAAGGGAGGTTAAATACTTTGTATAGGAACAAAGAAAGGAATGTGGCCGGGGCAATTCAAATCCAATGAGGAACCATGGAAATAAGGGCCCAGCAGTGGTGCCTAGGATTGAAAAGTCCCTGGTGGTGGTTAGGATTGAGACAAGTCCAGCAGTAGCCAGGACTGAGGCCAGCCCAGAAGCAACTGTGGTTGAAAAGGTCGTGACTACCTTTCCTGCTTGTGGTTGATTTTGATGGTCATGTGATGTTGGCTTTGATGGAAAAAAGGGGGTCATGGAATCTTCCCCCCAGATTTCAAAAGAAGGCCTGGGAAGCCAGGCAATGTATGGCAGGGTCATAATCCATGCAAGAAGGCCCAAAAGGGGCAATTTGTGAAGCTGTGAGGGTAAAGCCATGGATACAAGACCCCCCCTCAAGATTTAGAAATGCCAGAAATGAGGAAAAACCACGAGGAAAGGCTACAAGCTTCAAATCATGGAGCCAGACTGGAAGATCCAGTGTGTCACCCATTGCAATCAACCAGGCCTTGGGGCAAGGCTTCTAAGTTCTCTTGGAGATCATATCTCACCACAATGCGCTCCAGATGCCAGAAATGGAGCTGCAGGATTAAATGCTTGCCCTGCTGGATTTTGACCCTGTTTTGGTCCCATTCCTTCTATGGTCCTATTCCTCCCTTTTGGAATTCAAATGTTTACTTGGGGCCATCCTATGATGTATGCATGTAACGTTCTTTTTCTTTTTATTTCTTTTTGACAGGAGCTCACAACCAAGTGTTCACCTAGAGGTGATTTTGGACTTTGGGACTTTTGAGCAATGCTGAAACTGTTGAGACTATGGGAACTCTTGCAGATGGACTTAATGCATTTTGCATTCTGAAATGGGCATGAGTTCTCCAGGGGTCAGGGGAGGAATGTTATGGTTAGATATAGAATGGCCCCTAAAGAGCTCATGTATTAATGTCCAGAGTTAATATAATTAAGTCATGAGGGTTGTAATCTCATCAATGTGTAAAACCATTGTGATGGTTTACTGGGCGGTAATCTAGGCAGGTGGGGTGTGGCTGGAGAAGGTGGGGCCCTGGGGGGTGTGGCCTTGGTGGTTGTGCTTTTGTCTTTGCTTTCTCTTGCTTCCAGTCTCCATGCTGTGAGAGCAGAGTCCTTGCTCTTTCACTCTCTACTTCCCACCACCATGCCCTGAGCTCTGCAGATGTAACCTGGCCTGACATGGACTGAAATGCTGAGATCTAAAAAAAAAAAAACTGTGAACAAATAAGTCTTCCTTCCTCTTAACTTGTGTGCTCAGTTGTCTTGGATCATAGCTGTGAGAATGCTGACCAAGACAGTGTCCCTGAACAAAGAACAAAATAGGAGGGATAGGAGGGTTGATTTTGAGTATTGGAAATCTATAGTAATCAGAAAAATTCACAATAGCCAAATTATAGAGCCAACCTAGGTGTTCAGAACCAACTTAGAGGAATGCATAACTAAAATGTGGTATATACACATATTGGAATTTTACTCAGCCATAAAGGAAAACAAAATTATGTCATTTGCAGGAAAATGAATGGAACTAGAGAATATTATGCTAAGAGAGATCAGCCAGTCTCAGAAAGTCAGTGGTGGTATATTTTATCTCAGATGTGGAAAATAGGAAACAAAAGCAATTTAGATAATTGAGAAGACAAACCAGTAGAATAGTAGAAGGTGATTGGCGGAGGAGTGGGGAGGGGAAAAAGGAGAGGTATGAAGGAAACAGTTCAAATAATGCTATGTCCTTATTTGAAGGTATCACTACCTATCTCACTAATATGTACAGAGAAGGGTGGATAGTGGGGTGGGATCTGGAGGGAAACACACCAAATGCTATGTGCATGTATATCTGTATCACTTTGTATATCACTATATGTATAATTACAATGCACCAATAAATGTATAAAACAAAACAACACAATAACAAAAACCCACTGTGATACTGGCATAAAAACAAATAGTTCAATGGAATACAATAGAAAGTACAGAAACAGACCTTCACATCAGTAGCAACTTATATTTGACACAGGTACAATGACAGTGCAGTGGATAAAGGGTAGCCTTTCCCATGTATTGTGATGGAACCACTGGGTTTTCATAGGCACAAAACGAACCTGGATCCACACCTTCCACCATACACAAAAACTCAAAATGGATCATGGAGCTAAATGTAACACTCAACACTAAAACATCTAGAAAAAAAGCACAGGAGGAAATCTCTGTGATCTTGGACTAGACAAAGAATTCTTAGGTATAACACAAAGTTCCAAATCCATATTTGAATGAATAAATAAATTGAGTTTCATCAAAATTTAAAACTAGTGCTCTTGAAACAATATTATTATGAAGATTAAAAAGTCAAGCCACAAATTGGTGAAAATTCCCTGCTAAAAATTTAGCTGAAGCTAGGTGTGGTGGCAAATGCCTATAATTCCAGTACTTGGGAGGGTTGGACAGGAGGATTGCAGGCTCAGGACCAGCCTCAGCAACTTAGTGAGACTCGGTTTCAAAATAAAAAATAAAAAGCCAGACGTGGTAGTGCACGCTTGTAATCCCAGTACTTGGGAGGCTGAGACCGGAGGATCGCAGGTTCGCGGCCAGCCTCAGCTACTTAGTGAGGCTCTCTGCAATTTAGTGAGACCCTGTTTCAAAATAAAGAAAAAAAATAGGGCTGGGGGTGTAGCTTGGAGGTAGAATGCCCCTGGGTTCAATCCCCAGTATCACAAAAAATAAAAAATAAAAAATAAAATAAAAAATAAACAGGGTTGGGGGTGAAGCTTGGCAGTGGATCAGCAATCTAGGTATGATAGTGCATGCCTACAATTGCAACTTCAAGGCCAGACTGGGCAACATAATGAGACCCAGTCTCAAAGTAAAATAAAAAGGGCTGGAGATGTAGCTCAGTGGTAGAGGACCTGCCTAGCATTTGTGTGGCTATGGATTCAATCCTCATTCCTGAAAATAAAAGAAAGGAATAATATAGCTGATAACAGAATGGTATCCAGAATATATATAAGGATCTCTTAAAGTTCATCAAATAATAGAACAAACTAATTTTTAAAATGGCAGAGATTTGAAAAGACAGTACACCAAAGGATATATCCAAATAGAAGTTAAGGACATGGAAAGATGCTCAATATTATAACTCACTAGTGTACTGCATATTAAACCATACTGAAGTGTATAATATGTACCCTTTAGAACAGTTATAATTACGAAAAGCTAACAATTCTATGTGGTTTTGAAATGCGGGAGAAACAGGAGCTTACATATACTACTGATGGGAATGGAAAGTAGTATAAAATTTTGGAAAACAATTTGGCAGTTTCTTAATAAGGGGTATTATAAAGGGGCATGAGGAGACCTTTGTGGGTGATGCATTTTGTAAATATCTTGTTATGGTGACTAAACATCTGTTCAATATATATGTCAAAACTTAGCAAAGTGTATCCGGGTTCGTGGCCAGCCTCAGCTCACTCTCTCTCTCTCTCTCTCTGTCTCTCTCTCTCTCTCCCTGTCTCTCTCTCTCTCTCTCTCTCTCTCTCTCTCTCTCTACTTAGTGAGGCCCTCCGCAACTTCGTGAGACCCGGTTTCAAAATAAAGTATAAAAAATAGGGCTGGGGGTGTAGCTCAGAGGTAGAATGCCCATGGGTTCAATCCCCAGTACCGCAAAAAAAAAAAAAACTTAGCAAAGTGTGTCACATACTTTATGTGTATGTGGTTTATCATATATCAGTAATACCTCGCTGAAGCTTTTGAAAATAAAAAACTTCTATTGCAAGAACAAACATCTAGGACAGTGGCTGGCACCGAGAGATGCAGGATAAAGCTAGAGGACTGAGATCTTTAACCTCACAGCAATGAGAAGTGACAGCTGAGCTTTAAGGAGAGGTTAATATCATCAGATCTGAATTTTTAATATATGATTATGATTGCAGAGTGCAGTATATTTCAGGAGGTGGGTAGCAGGAAAAACAGTTCTGAGGCCTCGGTGGAGACCATGGTAACCTGACCTGATATGATGAAGGCACAGAAGAGTGACAGAGTCTGCAAAAAGGCTGGGTGTGCCTGGCACCGAGAGAGTACAGTGGGAATTATCATGGCTCTTTGGCTGAGAGTGTACAACAGTTTTCATTCTATTTTAATACAAAGCATATTTCTGTGACAGTGTTCTATGATACAGTGCTAAGCAAGGTGTGCATATATTACTATAAAATACATAAAGCCTAATTTTCCTGAAAAGTCCTACCTTTACACTCCTTTCTAAGTTGTTCAATTAGCAGCAAAATATTCTCAGAAGTAGGGTAAGGCAAATCACAATTTTCTGAGACTGTTTCCGATGACTGACATAAATCATTAAGGTCATCCATAGCATTTATTTGTTTTTTTACCTACAAAAATAATACTATTTCAAAATGTCTCCCAAATATTTACACCAAATACTAAGTGTATAGAGGTGGCAATTATCCATCTTTTTATATTAGCAGAAGCACAGGTACTTTTATTGGTGCATTGTAGTCTCACATCATAATGTAGCTCAGAGTGATAGGGTACACATGCACACAGCACTTGGTGAGCTTCCTCCACTCCTGTCTCCCTACCCATTCCCTCCCTCCCCTCCCCCATACATGAATCTGAGATTGGCATTGGTAATTTCACATATGAACATGACATCACAGGTACTTTTTAAACAAACTGATTTTTGTCAAAGGATGGCTTTATCAATGGCTCTATTTCTTTTCATTTTCTTTTTTTTTTGTGGTACTGGGGATTGAAACCAAGCGCATTCTCCAAGCTATACCCTCAGTCCTATTTTATTTTTATTTTTGAAACAGGGTCTTGTTAGGTTACTGAAAGTCTCACTACTTTCTGAGGCCGTCCTTGAACCTGTGATCCTCCTGTCTCAGCCTCCCAGGTACTGGTATTACAGTTATGCATCACCATGCCCAGCCAATGGCTGTTTCTTAATCACTTTTTCAAAGTAAATGTCTTTATATAACAAAAGATTCTCTATTTTTCAATTTATCTTTTATAATTTATATTTTTATATCATATCACTTTGCCTTTTAATGCATTTTCAATAATATACTATTTTTTATTGACTTGCACAATACCTTGTTCTTTTCATTAGATTCTTTCTTTGTGGGCCTATAAACAACACATAAAATTCTTTTAGGCAAATACTAACTATGTAAAATACAAAGACTATACAAACTATGGTATTTTGTATATAATCTATGAATTTTAATTTATTTCTCCTATTCATAAAGTTTACAGGCTATGTAATATACAACCATTTTCTATAAAGGAGACTCAATTTAGACATAAAGAACAACATTAAGGGAACAGTATTTCTAATATCATAACAAAAATTATACTTCAATTGGCCTTTCTTATGGTTAGAGAAAAAGGAAAAAGCATGTTATTTGCATTATTTGATAGAAATATGACTTTTTTATAGTTTTCAAGAAAAACAAACTTTTACAGGCACAAAAACCCATTTGTAATATGCTACTTAATCTTTATATGAAGGGACCCCTGTTTTAGTAATGATAGGAGTTAGTTTTTCAGGATGCACCATGCAATTGCTATACATTATTCTAAGCACTGGACATATGTTAAACTCATTTTAATCCTCACCACAATTCTGGGAGGTTGATAATGTTAGGTATTTTATAAAGGAAGAAAGTAAGCAAAGATAGTCCAAATAACTTGCCTAAACCACCCAGCAGGCCAGCGGCAGACCCAGCATTCAAAGCCAGGTACTTGGGCTCCATAACACATGTTTCACAATCAACTGTGAAGTAATATTTATCTCCAGGTGTTTTTAACAGATATAATAGCAAATGAATCTGTACTATCATTCTATTTATGGTTATAATTATGAATAAGAAATTCTAAATCTTGCTCGCATTATTAAAAAATAAATTAAGAGGCCTCGGAGTCACCTTGGCGGTCTCTGAGCCCGCCCCAGGCCTCAGCGTCACCTCGGCGGCCTCTGCGTCACCTCGCAGCCTCTGCGCCACCTCGGCAGCCTCTACACCCGCCCCAGGCCTCAGAGTCACCTCGGCGGCCTCTGTGTCACCTCGGCGGCCTCTGCGTCACCTCGGCAGCCTCTGCGCCACCTCGGCAGCCTGTACACCCGCCCCAGGCCTCGGAGTCACCTTGGCGGCCTCTGCGCCAGGTACCAGAACTCGGTGTCCCCACGCATCACTCGGGCAGCCTCTGCGCCCACCCTGGGCCTCGACGTCTCTCCCCCCGACCCCCACATCACCCTGGCAGCCTCTGTGCCCACCCCAGGCCTCGGAGTCACCTCGGCGGCCTCTGCACACACTCCAGGCCTCGGCGTCACCTCAGCCACCTCTACGCCCGCCCCAGGCCTCGGAGTCACCTCGGTGGCCCCTGCGCCAGCCTCTGCACATGCCCCAGGCCTCGGAGTCACGCCGGCAGCCTCTGAGCCCACCCCAGGCCTCAGAGTCACCTCAGCGGCCTCTGCGCCCGCCCCAGGCCTCGGAGTCACCCTGGCAGCCTCTGCACCCGCCCCAGGCCTCGGAGTCACCCCGGCTGCCTATGCACCCACCCCAGGCCTCGGAGTGGCCTCAGCGGCCTCTGCGCAAGGTACCAGACCTTGGCGTCCCCGCGCGTCACCCCAGCAGCCTCTGCACCCGCCTCAGGCCTCGGCGTCTCTCCCCCGCCCCACATCACCCCGGCAGCCTCTGTGAACACCCAAGGCCTCGGAGTCACTTCAGTGGCCTCTGCGCCCGCCCCAGGCCTCAGTCACCCCGGCAGTCTCCGCACCCACCCTAGGCCTCGGCGTCACCTCAGCACCACCTCGGTGGCCTCTACACCAGGTACCAGACCTCAGCGTTACCGCGCATCACCCCGGCAGCCTCTGTGCCCGCCCCAGGCCTCGGTGTCCTCCTCCGTCACCCCAGTGGCCTCTGCGCCCGCTCCAGACCTCGGCGTCACCCCGGCGGCCTCTGCGCCCGCCCCAGGCCTCGGCATCACCTCAGCGGCCACTGCACCTGTCCCAGGCCTCAGCGTCACCTCGGTGGCCTCTGTGCCAGGTACCAGACCTCTGCGTCCCTGCATGTCACCCCGGCAGCCTCTGTGCCCGCCCCGGGCCTTGGAGTCACCCCAGTGGCCTCTGCGCCAGGTACCAGACCTCGATGTCCCCCTGCATCACCCCAGTGGCCTCTGCGCCGGTCCCGGGCCTCGAAGTCCCCCCGAGTCACCTAGGTGGCCTCTGCGCCCACCCCGGGGCTTGGCGTCCCCCCCGCGTCATTGGGCCCTCCACACCCGGCATCAGACCCTGGCGACCTCCTGCGCATTCTGGGTGGCCCTCCGTGCCCTGCCTTGGACTCTGGCGCAACCACCCTAGACCCAGAGCCTGCACCTCTCTCCCCCGCGCGGGAGCCTCTGTGCAGTGCTTCAGAGCCTGGATACCCTCCGGTGCCGCCACCCAAGACCCGCGCAACTCTCCGGGCTGTCTCTGAGACAGGGCATGCCCGGCGCTGCCACCTGAGATCTAGGAGCACACGCTCCCCCCTGGGACCCATGCGCGATATTCCGTGCTGCACCTCAGAGCCTGTGCACCCCTAGGCACCGCTATTCGATACCCAGAGCCCGCACCTCCCACAGGCCCATTCAAAATCCTCAGTGCAGCGCATCAGAGCCCAGGCACCCTCGGGCGCTCTGAACGAAATGAAGGAGTCAATAAACAAATTAAAGAGTGCAATAGAAACCAATGCTAGTAGGCTCGACCACATGGAAAATAGGGTATCACTCCTGGAAGACAGCTCATTCAAAACTGAGAACACAGTCAATGATATACAGAAGATATTACAACACACCCTAGCCATTCAAGAAATACAGAACAATGCAAGATGTCCTAATCTAGGGATAAAAGGCATTGAAGAAGGTTTAGAAGCACAGACCAAGGGTGTAAGAAACCTCTTCAAAGAAATAATTTCAGAGAATTTTCCAAACATAGAGAAAAATTTGGATATACACATCCAGGAGACATACAGAACACCATTAAGACAGGACCAAAGAAGGACCTCCCCTTGCCACGTAATAATTAAACTGACTAACATAGAGGCCAAAGAAAGAATCCTAAAAGCAGCAAGAATGAAAGAATGGTGACATACAGGGACAAAACAAGAAAAATCACCCCAGACTTCTCAACCCAAGTCAGGAATGCCAGGAGGGATTGGTATGAAGTATTCCGGACCCTCGAAGAAAACAACTTCCAACCAAGACTGAAATATCCAGCAAAGCTATCATTTAAAATTGATGGAGAAATAAAAATGTTCCATGATAAACATTTAAAGAATTCATGAGTCATGAGAACCAAGCCAACAAAACAAGCAGGGGTAGCAATGCTTATATCAGACAAAACAGACTTTAAGCTAAAACACATCAGAAGAGACAAAGAGGGTCACTTCTTACTAATAAAAGGAACAATCCAACAAGAAGATATAAAAATAGTAAACATTTATGCCCCAAATGTGGGCACACCCACATTCATAAAACAAAGTCTTTGGGATATCAGGTCCCAAATAGACCCAAACACAATAATATTGGGAGACTTCAACACACCACTCACGCCACTAGATCGATCCTCCGGACAAAAGATGAATAAAGATTGCTCAGACCTAAAGAAAACTATAGTCCAAATGGATCTAATAGACACATACAGATTATTTCAACCAACAACACCTGAATACACATTTTTCTCAGCTGCCCACGGAACATTCTCCAAAATAGACCACATACTGGGTCACAAAGAAAGCACCAGCAAATTCAAAAGATGTGATATAATTTCCTGCATCTTCTCAGATCACAATGGATTGAAACTGGAAATGAATAACAGGAAGACAAAAAGTAATCACATAAGTACATGGAGACTGAACGATACACTCCTGAACGAGGACTGGATCAGGAAAGAAATAAGGGGAGAAATAAAAAATTCCTGGAATTAAATGCAAATAGAGACATGACATATTAAAATCTGTGGGACACCTTGAAAGTGGTGTTAAGAGGAAAATTTATAGCACTGAGTGCCTACATAAGAAAAACAGAAAACATCCAAATAAATAACCTAATGGCACACCTCAAGGATCTTGAAAAACAGGAACAATTGCAGCCCAAAGCCAGTAGAAGGCAGGAGATAACTAAAATCAGAGCAGAAATTAATGAAATAAAAAATAAAAAACAATACAAAGAATCAACAAAACAAGAAGCTGGTTCTTTGAGAAGATTAACAAGATTGACAGACCACTAGCTAACCTAACCAAAAGAAGGAGAGAACCAATGCAAATTATCAAAACCAGAAATGAAAAAGGGGATATAACCACAGATAGTGGAGAAATCCAGAGGATCATAAAAGCTCCTTTGAAAAGTATATTCCAATAAAATGGAAAACATGGAAGAGGTTGAGAGATTTCTAGACACATACAACCAACTTAAATGGAAAAAAGAGGATACAGAAAAACTGAATCAACCAATAACAAGCATAGAGATAGAAACAGTAATAGTCTTCTATCAAAGAAAACCCCAGGTCCAGATGGCTTTCCAGCCGAATTTTACAAAACCTTCACAGATGAACTAAAACCAATACTTCACAAGCTATTCCGTGAAATTGAAAGAGATGGAATTCTTCCAAACTCTTTTTACGAGGCCAACATCACATTAATACCAAAGACAAATAAAGATACCTCAAGGAAAGAAAATTACAGACAAATATCATTAATGAACATAGATGCAAAAAATCGAAATAAAATACTAGCCACACGCATTCAGAACCATATTGAGAAAATCGTACACCATGACCAAGTTGGTTTCATCCCAGGAAAGCAAGGCTGGTTCAACATACGCAAAACAATACATGTTATCCACCACATAAACTGAACTAAAAACAAAAATCACATGATCATTTCAATAGATGCGGAAAAAGCTTGACAAAATTCAACACCCATTCATGTTAAGAACTCTACAGAAAATTGGAATAGAAGGAACATACCTCAACATCATCATGTCAATATATAAGAAACCCAAAGCCAACATCATATGGAATAGGGAAAAATTGCCAGAATTCCCCTTAAAATCAGGAACAAGACAAGGATGCCCACTATTGCCACTCCTTTTCAACATAGTCCTTGAAACTCTTGCCAGAGCAATAAGACAAGAGAATGATATCAAAGGAATTCAAATAGGAAAAGAAGAACTAAAATTATCTTTATTTGCAGATGACATGATCCTATATCTAGAAGACCCAAAGAACACAACCAAAGGTCTACTAGAGCTGATTAACAAATTCAGCAAAGTAACAGGATACAAGATCAACCTAAAAAAGTCAGTAGCTTTCATATATGCCAACCATGAATCCACTGAGAAAGAAATCCAGAAAACAATTCCATTCACAATAACTTCAAAACTAATCAAATAACTAGGAATAAACCTAACCAAAGAGGTAAAAGACCTCTACAATGAAAACTATAGAACACTGAAGAAAGAAATCGAAGATCTTAGAAGATGGAAAGATCTTCCCTGCTCTTGGATAGGCAGAATAAATATTATCAAAATGGCCATCCTGCCAAAAATGATCTACAGAGTCAATGCAATTCCTATCAAAATACCAACATCATTTTTCGCACAGCTAGAAAAATCAGTCATTAGTTTCATCTGGAGAAACAAAAGACCCAGAATAGCCAAAGCAATTCTCAGCAATAAGAACCATGCAGGAGGCATCACAATTCCTGACTTCAAATTATACTACAGAGCTATAGTAATAAAATCAGCATGGTATTGGCACAAAAACAGACACAAAGACCAGTGGTACAGAATAGAAGATACAGAAACAAGTCCACAAACTTTTATAGCCAATTGATTTTCAACAAAGGTGCCAAACACATACGTTGGAGAAAGGACAGTCTTGTCAACAAATGATGCTGGGAAAACTGGTTATCTACCTGTAGAAAAATGGTGCTGAATCCTTACCTCTCACCCTGCACAAGTCAACTTGAGATGGATCAAAGACTTCGAAGTTAGACCAGAGACCGTGAAATTATTAGAAGCCATAGGTCCAACACTCCATCATATAGGCACAGGTAGAAACTTCCTCAACAAGACCTCCAAAGCACAGGAAATTAAAACAAGAATTAATAAATGGGATAGCATTAAACTACAAAGCTTCTGCTCATCAAAGGAAACCATCAAGAGCTTAAAGAGAAAGCCTACGGAATGGGAAAAGATCTTTGCAAGCTATCCC
>PVJS01016865.1:0-24589 GCA_004027185.1 Glis glis
AAAAAAAAAAAAAAAAAAAAAAAAAAAAACTTCTGAAATAATGGCAAAGATCTGTGGTTCTCTCAGGCTTTTTGTATTTAACTTGTTTTCAAAAATATATTGTAAGAATCATAATTATGTTATCTAAGGGATTAACTACAAAAGAAAATATTGAATGTGATTTTAAATATTGTTTATCATTTATTTACTTATATCCAGAAGATTATGTAAATATAAAGAATTTTTGCAAATACTAATTGAGGCAAAGCATACTATATTATGGTCAGTAATTCTACATGAAATATACAATCAAATTTAATGTAATTTTTTTTGCCAGTCATTACATAAAATTTATTCATTCCTCAAAAGACATGTTGAATTCTTCTTTGACACACATAACTATAGTGACAAATTTATGACATTAATCATTATATTTTTCTCTGATTTAATTCTCTTAAAATGCAAACTTGTAATTTTTGTGTGTGTTTGGTACTGGGGATTGAACCCTGGGACAATCTACCTCCAAGCTACACCCCCCAGTCCTATTTTATTCTTTATTTTGAAACAGGGTCTCACTAAGTTGCAGAGGGCCTAAATTGCTGAGGCTGGCTGTGAATCTACAATCCTCCTATTTTAGCCTCCCAAGTACTGGGATTACAGGCATGCGCCACCACGCCTGGCAAACTTGTAATTTAAGACACAATCTTGGGCATGGATATTTATATATCTCATTTCTAGAAATTCTTTATCATGTTTCTTATTTTTAATTTGTTTGAATATCATTTGCTGCCATCTGAAATCAACTTCCTTGTTCATTTATTTAACTTCTTTATTTTGACTTTATGAGACCATGGACTTTATGTTTTTTACTGCTATATTTCTAGCCCTTACCATTAGTGTTTGTCACACAGTAAATATTTAGTAAATATAACTGCTTAATACATAAATAATCTCCTTTAGTAAAAGATTATTCTCCTTGATTTTCTTTTTTCTTTTTTTTGTGGTACTGGAAGTTGAACACAGGGACATTCTATCTCTGAGCTACACCCCCCACCCTATTTTACTTTTTATTTGGAAACAGGGTCTCACTAAGTTGGTGCAAGCCTCACTGAGTTGCTGAGGCTGACTTTGAACCTGCGATCTACCTGTCTCACCTCCCAAATATTCTCAAATGATAATAATGAGTTATATTTAAGGAATATGTTCTTTAATATTCAAGAAATTAATTATCTAATTTAATTAGTTTAATGGAATCTTTCCAAGTGGCATATATCCCCTATATCATATTTCTCAGTTCTTCTGATAACATAAGAAATAAGGATCAGAGATATGTAGATGAATTACTAGATAGTCCCATGTGTTTAAATAATGAGCAGTACTAAGTTATCACAATCTGAAAAGCCCATGTGGTTCCCCTAAAATTGATGAATGTAAATTTCTTTTCTGATAGTAGAGGAGTGCTGCGATTTGTAGTACAATGTCTTGGATTATCTAAGAGCCTGCTTCATATGCTGAGACATTAAGGCCGCCAGGCATACATTAGTCCCCTCCTATCTGCAGTTTCAATTACCCACAGTCAACAGTTGTCTGAAAATATTAAGTGGAAATTTTCAAAAGTAATTAATAGGTTATAAACTGAGGGCCACACTGAGTAACACGATGGAGTCTCATGCCATCCTGTGTTGTCCTGTCCGCAGTGGCACTCATCCATTTGTCCCATGTATGCCTTCGTATGCTACATGTCCCTTAATCACTTAGCTATCAGATAAAATGCTCACAGTACTACAGTGCTGTGCTCAAGTGATCCCTATTTTACTAAGCAATGGCCTCAACGTGCAAGAATAGTGATGCTTGTGATTCAGATATAGTAAAGAAAAGCTTGAAGTACTTCCTGTAAGTGAAAAGGTTAAAATAGAATAAGATTTGTTGAGAAAGAGAAAGACCATCTTCACATAGCCCTTTCTCTTTTCTCTTATAGCATATTGTTATAATTGTTCTGTTTTATTATTAGTTATTGTTGTTACTCTCTTACAGTGCCTAACTTACAAATTAAGCTTTATCATATTTGTACAGTATAAAACATAGAATATATAGAGTTCGGTACTCCCCTTGGTTCTAGGCATTCACGGAGTGTCTTGGAAAGTATCTCCCCTGGATAAGAGGAGGCTATTCATTTCTCTTGGTTCCTTCTCTATTAAATTGCCTTTAGTTACTCCACCCCATGTAATTCTGCCTCCTGCTCCACTCTTTTCAACCTCACCCCTTTGGATTACTGAAGGTGAATTCAAGTAGCAAGTTATAGTTCCACAGTATCTATTACTACTTTTACAATAGTCCATTACTGAAATTGTCTTAGATATTCTCGGAAAAGTTGGAAAGTTTATCCTTTTTATTGAATTGTCTGTTTTATCTTCTTTCCTCGCTCACTTTTCTTAATGTTCTTGTGGAGTTACATTTCATTTATTGGATCTTTTAAAGGGTCTATTCCCAGACTCTGCACTTCAGTATATTACAATCATTCATGTATTATAGTCTTATTACATTTAGAAATGTGTGCAGCCTGTCAAAATAATTTAAACTTTTCCTAATGGATATTTATGTTCATCAAAACAGGGAATTGAATGGAACCAAATTGTAAATCAAAATCTGGCATAAGCCATGCTACTCTATTGAAAATATAATTGAACTAAATCTGAAGAATTTTTTTCCACTGAATTGCCATTTGAACCAAGAAAACCAACAAACAAGAATAAACATAACCTGGACAGTTTCTGAAATAAATAAAATTTTAAAACTTAAGTCTTAAAAATAAAGACATGTATTGCATATCTTTATTTACTAAGTTCAATTATGGAAATAAATCAGCCAGCTGGACCAATAAATAGAGCCACCTCTATGAGAAGATAAAATAGAGGATGAATAGGAAAAAGTAAGAGAAAATTCCAAACCAAGAATGGAATGAGAAACATATCAGATAGAGAGTAACTTGTTCATGTTGGAATGTAACATTCTACACACCACTAGACACAATGATACAGTAGAGATAAATTTACATTCTGTGGGCAGGTAGTCCTTCACTAAAAAATGGTGGCTACCTCCCAGACACACTAGGAAAGGTAGGTTTTCAGGAGTAAAGGAAGTGGGTGTTGGATAGAGGGTTCTTGCAACACCACTCACACCCCTCACTGCTGGTTACTTGTACAGTGACAGATTTGACATCCTCCTCCTACTGGTTCCTCACATGACAGATTGCCAAGCGGCAAGAGAAGAATCACAACCCCTTCCAACCCCACTCAAACACAGACACAAATAAATCAACTGTTTTTATTTCAGAAAAAGCAGAACATGAGCTTCGAAGAATGGTAATCTGTGTCAGATGCTGGTTACTAAGAAACCTTCATCTGAAATTCTCCTTCATTATGTAATAATCTAGCTTTTGAGAACCTTTTGCCATGGATTTATATCACCCACCTAGAATTTGAATGGTTAGGTATACAGAGGAAGTCTATGAGGGAGATGTTCCTTTATTGAAGGAAATCAAGCTTCTTCACTGTAATTATCAAAATATTACAAAGCAAGAAGTGTTTCATACATTAACCATTACCAACATATGAAGCATAGTTTCAATATTTTACTTCAAGTAACTTAAGGAGATTAGGAATGGTATCTTTTTACTAAATATACCAAGACTAAATATACATACAAAATAAACCTATTTTCTGCCTATCCATTGAAGAAAGCCTCTAATGCATTATAGAAGTATAGTGAAAGGTAATTACGAAAATGTATGGTGTTATAAATGTGCATTGAAATAGTGCTTGTTCTATGAAAAGACAATTGTAAAATTTGCATCCAATGCAAAATATTAAAGATAGGTGTTAGCAACAAGGAAGTATAAGAAAATAACTTACACTCAAACTCGGTGATATAAGGTTCTCAAATTATTTGAAAAATTTCTATTTTGTAACTATATTTTATCAGTAAACACATCAGGAACACAATGATCAGCACTATCAGTTTAATAACTGTTATTATTAATGTAATAAATCAGTATAGTATATAAATTTGGATGAATCAAAATCATATGCAGCTAGACTATTATAGTTGATTACATTAATATATGCAACCTAATTGAGACAGAATGTTTGAAATTATATTATTTTATGATTAATTTTATAGTATCTAAAATATCTATTTCATTGATTCTTAAAAAGATGACAACACAAAGTCATGTGTTTTGTATATAGGTAGATATTTTTGGTCCCAATTCAGTGAAAATGTTTACTGCTGAAAAGCTTTTTAAATTTTTATGTTGTTGTCTCTCATAATTCAGGTTATCTGGAATGAATATACCACCACCAATTATCAGCAACAAAAACTGGCTCAGACTGCATTTCGTTACAGACAGCAATCACCGATATCGTGGATTTAGTGCTCCGTATCAAGGTATATTTAATGACTGCTTCTGCCTTTCCTCATGTGTAAAATGACTTTAGTATGCACAACTGCATTTTGTGATAAAAGAAAAATATCTTTAGCATTTATAATTGGCAATTTCAATAGGCAAGTATGGGCATCCTCTTGCTGAGGAAATAATGTGATCATAACTAAATTACAATATTAAAGTTAGTTGATTTTTTATAGTACAGTGTCCAGAATAAAGACTATTATGACTTCTACAAAGATAGAAACAGATCTAATATTTTGCTTTAATAAAGTGCTTCAGCCATTGGGCATGCTACCTGAAGCTGTATCACAAAACAGTGCAGAAAACCTGCCGTGGTAAAACAGGCTCTTTTTATCATTTGAAATCCATTTCCATACCCAATATGTGTCTGTTATTGCTAGTTTAATTAACCTTGTTAGGATTATTATCAACCAATTTTATTAACAGGCATAATTTGGAATAAGCAGGATGTAATATTTGATGTACTAACTTAGAAAAACTCTTTGGAACAAGATTATTATGAAGATGGAGTACTAATGAAAATGTGGCTTCGACAGAGTTCAGTGATATTATGTGGGCTTAGTGTGCTTTATCCTCAGACTACTTATGTTAATAATTCATTTCATTCTCAGTAGTGGATCAGCAGTTGCTTGGGGAATAGTGAGCATTGCCACAGTTACATTTTCCCATTTGTGTTTTTGTTTTTATTTTTAAAATACTTTCCCCTTTATAATCTTGGGTCTTAAGCACTTTGCAGATTTAACACGATGTTGGAAGCTTATACTTAGGAACTAAAACAGAATTAGTCCATATATTGATTACTAGACTATAAATTTCTGCAATAAATTTATATTTTTAAGATCAGTAACCTCTTCTATAGCTGTTTGGTCAATAAGATGTCTCTTAATAACAGCAACATATTAATGTGATTTGTAATTTGACTTTCATAATAGTACATTGGCTATCTAGGATAGTAACTTAAAAATTTTAGGCAAAATCCACTGTAGAATATATAATAATTTCTATTTCTAAAGTAGTAAATTGGAATGGAAACATGAGTATAAACATGCTTTTAGAGCTATGCAATTTATTAACATTTTTCATAACAGCAAATTTTACCAATCATAAAATGCTATATTTTACATTTAAAATATTCAGTCATATTTTTCTATGAATATAAAAATAAATATTCATTTATTTTCATGTATTTTTATTAAAAATAACAAGCAAGGCCTGGTAATTTGAATTTTACCAATTTAAAACAGTGCTACTTTTAAATTTTCAAAAATATTTTATACTGCTTGGTGCACTGGTGCACGCTTGTAATCCCAGTACTAGGGAGGCTGAGACAGAAGGATTGCAAATTCAAGGCCAAGCTCTGCGACTTAGAGAAACCATGTTTCAGAGTAAAAATCAAAACAGGTGGATTCAATCCTTAATACTCCTCCTCCACACACACACTTTTTTATGGTTTCCAATTTCAATTTTTAAAGTATTTATGCATTTTGGAAATCAGAGGACTTTTTACTGAAAAGAAATAGTTCTTGTGAAGCCTCCTTATCTCTAGGCTCACCCTTTCCTTGTGAAATTTTTCAACCACTTGATTTTAGGCTCTGATTCCTCTGCAATGAGGTAAGGCAGATGACAGGGCAAACATTCAAAAGACTTGCCTCCTTACTCATGTGGTGGTCCTTTCCCCTCATTTCATGGAATCTTTCTGTTGGATGCCTTCTTCTCTTTCTCTGCATACAAGTAAAGTGGCATTCATATTATATTTAAATGTAAATGCTACTGGAAAAAATATGTCCATCTCAAAAGTTAAATGGTACTTTGTTTTATGGAATACAATTTCGTGGAACTGGTGTCTCCAGATAGGATTGCTCTACATTCTAAGACAGTGGAACAAAACCACCAGTTGATTTGTATATTTAATTATTATTTTCAATATCCCACTCATTGGTGTTAAATTGAGTTTTATAGTATTTTCAAGACTCAATTTGATTTTCCAACATCACCTGTCTGGTTTCAGCTCTACAAAATAGCCTATCAGCGAATTCACCATAATAGAATGCAAAGGAAGTGTTTTATGGGGTATGACTTATTCCTATTTTCGGCAGGAAAAGAGGCTTAAAATGGGACAATGTTTGGTGTAATCTATACCTACAGAACACAGAAGAAATAAAGTATCCTTATAAAATGGAAGCTATGATTTTATGACAAGATGGAGTGTTTTCTTACCTAAAAGTATGCCTTTGCATTGTGTCCATTTAAAACTTTCCTGATCAGGTTTAATTTTTCTAACTCTATTATTTCCAAGTAATATTTTACCTATACACCACAAGTTATGTTGGAGAAAAAATTCTTGAAATTGTAGTCAAATGAGAAAATTGGATTAAAATCTTTAGTAACTTAAACTTAGTATGCAAAAATCTTAATTCTGACATGTAGAAATATGTGGCCTAGCATGAAAGGATAATCATGCTTTTTATATTGCTCCGTGCCACTATTTCATTTCAGTGGTATCTAAATTAAATCAATTTAAATGGAAAATTTTGTGGAATATATTATATAAAAGTCAAAACTAAGTCTCCATGCAGCTTAGTTTCTTAATGACTCAAATATTACTTACTACTTGGTAATTATTACTGATTTATCTATAATTTTGAATTCATTTCATGTTTTAATGGAGTTCCAGGTTCCTAAGACTGATTATTTTTTCATGCCATTTTTATTTAATCTGTGTCCTTTACTAAATAACATGAAAATGAACTGCAAACTACAAAAGGGTTCATTGAGTGCCACTAGTCAATTTTTATAATTGTTCCTTAACTGTTGGAGTAGGCACGTAGATATGCCAAAGTGATTTGCCAAATAGAGCCACTTTTAAGTTGAATTATAAGCTAGCTTCCTGACTGGTTTAGATTATTATCCTTTTAAATAGGGCTAAGTAGAGGCTAAGAATACAAAGCTAATAAATACAGATGTATTCCATTCAGAAGTACTAAGAAAAGTTGTGATTTAAAACAAAATGCCTTTGATATAAAAAATATTTCCCTCACTGACACTTTACAATGAATATGTCCACTCTTATTGAAAATAAACAAAAGCATCTCTTTTTTTTCCTCCTGAGTTTACTTATACTAGAAATATATTATTTGAAAATTTTTTACCATCTCTTCTTTGATTTAAATTTTTTCTCTTTAATTTTCTGTCCTCCCCAAAGAAAATTATTTCAATATTATTTTACTATATGTGTCTTTTTTAAATATCATTACTATATTGAAATTCCATTAAATCTCTTGAGAACTTGAATCGTGCTAGTCCTCACATAAATATTCAAACTTTTCTTTAACCATGGCCTTTGGGAGTCCTCCTACCTATTTGTTGAAACTTTCATATTATTGTCACATGATTTTTAGTATAATCCTGAAATCCATTTTTTCATTTCCATGCATACATGGTCATATTTTCTTATTTTCTGAATTGGAAGGGGATTTTCACATGATATTCAATTATCTAATACAGAAAATGTTACCTCTAGAAGATGTTTACCTCAAACGTATCATTTTTTATCTAGGAAGCGTCATAACTTGAGTATCAAATATTGTTACAGTATTTTAAGTTATTCAACACTTTACACTTTGCTTTTTAAATGGAAGTGGTAGATATAAGATACACATTTATCTCTGGCTGGGAAGTTTAGGAACTACAACATTTCATCAGTTCCAAATATCTAAATACTTGAGTTTTTCTGTATTCTAGATTAATGTACCAAATCTCCATAGATTACATCACATTTTGATATTTTCCTTTCATTTCATAAAGTTGCTTTGGATGATTCTTCTTGTATAGGTAAATATTTTATAGACACTTTTAACTTAAGAAAGATATATTAATAGCAATATACAGTGCTTTATATTTATGAAAGATAATATTTCATAGATTCTCAAATGAATAGATTATGATCCCTTATGAATCAGTAGGACATCACTTTTGAAAGAAAAACATTTAATGGACAGAACTTTTAAATCATATTGAAAATGCACTTCCTTTAACCACAGTTACACGGAAGCCGGCCCCTAACATTTGAGATTCCTGTTCTTTAATTGAAAAATAAATATTTTTGGAGAACTTACCCAATTTTTTAATATTTAGGAGGTTTTTTATTTAAATGTGTCTACACAATTATTGAACAATGACAAATAAGATTATTGGGTATACATCATACTGTATTAAGGAAAGAATAGGATTTGTGGGGTCAGAAGATTAGCGTTGAATAGTAAAGTTATTAATTGCTAAGTTCTCTGAGTCTTGGTTTCTTCATGCTTTAAAAAGAAATCACAATAGCTAGACACATTATTGTTCAAATCCAGAGGTATTAAGATTTGCTTCTTATAGTAAAAATCAGACATGCAGCAAATAAAACATGCTTCAGTGGAAAGAGATCATCAGCCATACGGAATGAGCGAGAAAGCACACTTGTTCCAACCAAGAGGAACAAATGTTTTCAATATTGTGATCAAACATAATATTTGAATCCAGGAGCCACAGTTAAAAAGGAAAAATGCTAGGTTTTACATTTCTCACTATCAGAAACCAGAACGCCCATGTTTTTCCAGGGAAAAGCATTTTTCCTTGGAATCAATTTTAAAATAAGATATTTTGTAAGTAAAACTGAGAAACAGTTTCCCTTCTGTAACAGATGTTTTCAAAATCATAAATATAGTCCAGGCTTAAAAATAGAGTCCAGCATCAAAGCAAATTTCTATAAAGGTGATAGACAGTGTTTTAATCTTTGCTGTCAGCAGTATGCTTAACTATATTTGTTCTAACTTTGTTTAGACATTAGTTTTCCTTGTTGTATATTCACAGACCTTCTGCTAATAAAACACAAGGAGTTGTATATCCTTCATGCTATTCAAGAAACTCATTCTGTAACTTGATGACTCTCAATATGACTCGTATGATTCCAAGGTTGGGGTGGGGGAGTGTGACATAATTAGAGAAGACCAAAACTTTTGGTTCAGACAGTTTAGGTGTACTCTATAGTCATGGCAATGTTGGATATGGACAAATAGGCTATTTTTTCTGGTAAATATAGTAGATGAAATTCTGTAGCACAATTGAAGAAACATTCAATGAATATACATTTTTTTGTATCAGAGTTGGTCTTATTTAACATTTAGTAAGTATAGGCTATGGAAAATTCATAAATATTTGATTTCTTATCTCAAAGTTTTCTTTTCTATACATAGACCCCTGCATTATTTTAAGCTTATGAAGTAGATTATTTTCACTTACTGAGTTTTGAGAGAATAGGAATTTAAGTTTCAATAGTGTATAGTCTTTGACAATAATTTCTAATCCTGTACCTTGTTTTCCTTCATTTTGATTTTAATAGTATTGCCATCTTTCTTTAAGTTTCCTTCAATCCTACATAATTACTTTCATTGAGACATTATTTTTAATATTATGGTAGAATGAATCAAAGAGAAAACTATTTTATTCTTGCATTATGGGCCTGTCTGGTCTAAGAGATCTAGGTTTTAAATTACGACTATGTCTATACAAACATCCAATATAATCAGAATATTTTAATAGTCAAAATAGTCTAACTGCTGACTTGTCTAAAATAACCATCAAAACTCCCTGATAGCACTCCTTTTGTGATATAAAGAAATATTTCTTAGACATGCCAATATAAAATTTAAGGCCCTTATCTTACCAATCAATAATGAAATTAGAGTTAGATTCTTCAGTTTCTGTTTTACAAAGTCCATATATCTTCAAGCTAATAATTGTGGAGATTTTATAAATGTAAAGAAATAGTTTTACTTATTGCAAAATTGACTAATATTTAATAAATTACTTTATAAGAATTCCAATCCTTTACACTTATTTATTTGAATATATTGTTATTGGTGCATTGTAATTATACATCAGAGTAAGGTTCAATGTGATACAAACATACCTACACAAAGCACTTGGTGTGATTCTCTCCAGATCCACCCCCCAGGTCACCCATCCTTGTACCTGTTAGTGAGATTAGTAGTGATACCTTCATATACAGACATAAATTAATTCATCATCTTTATTATATATCTCCTATCCTAAAATGCTGTTCATAAATTGTGGATGTATTTGACAGTAACCCAAGCTATTTATGCAATTTCAAATTTTCCTGAAGTAGATATTTCACTGTGAAACACATCCCAGTAAAATGAGCAAAGTATTCTACATCCCAAAAAATGCTGACAGTACATTTTTGCTAAACTCTAATCAACTATAATAATCTATTCTAAAACATTTTATCTTACTAAATATTTCAACATTACTTAAAAATTAAGTCACATGACTTGGAGCACTGAAATATGGTTTTAAAATACAGAATGAAGTTTCATAAATACAGTAGAATTTTAGTAATAATCTTGATTGTTCCCTTTATCTTGCCTAGCTGTATTATAATCCTCTTTTTCCTGGCTGTGAGTTAACAATATACATTAACATTGAGACTACACAGGGGGACATGATTCCTGAGAAAATTGTCATGGTGGTCATTAAATTCAGACTGATAAAGAGGATTGCTTAAAAGAAGACGATAATAGACTTTGATGCAAGCCGGGCGTGGTGGCGCACTCTTGTAATCCCAGTACTTGGGCGGCTGAGACTGAAGGATCCGGGTTCGCAGCCAGCCTCAGCTACTTAGTAAGGCTCTCTGCAACTTAGTGAGACCCTGTTTCAAAATACAGAATAAAAAAAATAGGGCTGTGTGGGTGTAACCCAGAGGTACAATGCCCCTGGGTTCAATCCCCAATACTGCAACAACAACAACAACAATAATAATAATAATAATAATAATAATATAATATAATAGACTTTGATACAAAGTATAGAAAAAAATGTAATGAAAAAATGAATGTACTTAAAATTGTCATAAAATTTATCTTTTTAAAGATTAGATGGGCCAGGTGTGGTGGCACATGCTTGTAATCCCAGTACTTGGGAGGGTAAGACTGAAGGATCCGGGTTCGCAGCCAGCCTCAGCTACTTAGTGAGGCCCTCTGCAACTTAGTGAGACCCTGTTTCAAAATAAAGAATAAAAAAAATAGGGCTGTGGGTGTAGCCCAGAGGTACAATGCCCCTGGGTTCAGAACATCCCCAGTACTGCAACAACAACAATAATAATAATAATAATAATAATAATAACAACAATATAGACTTTGATACAAAGTATAGAAGAAAATGTAATGAAAAAATGAATGTACTTAAAGTTGTCATAAAATTTATCTTTTTAAAGATTAGATGGGCCAGGTGTGGTGGCACATCCTTGTAATCACAGTACTTGGGAGGCTGAGACAAGAGGATGGAAGGTTCAAGGACAGACTCAGCAATTAGTGAGACTCTCATCAAGCTAGCGAGACTCTGTTTTTAAAAAAAATTAAAAATAGGGCTGAGGGTATAGCTCGGAGGTAGAACGCCCCTGAGTTCAATCCCCAGCACCACAAAAAGAAAAGATTAGATGGAGAATCTTGTATAAAGTTTTACTATTTTCTAAGGAATTGAATCAATCTCCATAGCATTGTTATCAGAATGAATTTGACTTAAAATATAAAAACACCAAAAGTTTAAAAACTTTATAGTGCTTTTATTGGCTAAATTTTCTTTTTAAATATATATATGTAATTATTCTATATTCTTATATAAGATATTAATGATACATTCCGCATTATGTTTTTCATATTAAGTTTTGAAATCTAGGTGATATTTATACTTATAGCACATGTCATATTGAACATTAATTTTTCTTTGGGAATAGCTAATCTGTTCAATAGACTAGGAGAATGATTTACTTATAATTAAAATAAGTATTTCAATTTGTTTCACTTAGATACTACTGTAATTCTTGCTGTCTTCATGAAATAATCAGATAAACACATTTAATGGTTTATCTATCGGTGAATAGAACTGGAAAGAATGCATATCCTAACACCTTTACTAAAATACAACTGTATATTATATGAGGCAAGAGTTAAAATGTAGTCTACTAAAACAATAAAGTCATGCTTTATTGTTTATTTTACATTACCTGCTTCAAAATTTAAATCAGTTTTGATTAAATAAAATAAAAAAACGGAGCTATATTTCAAATGATCAAAAGCCACAAGCAGCTAGTAGATATCATATGGGCAGTGCAGCCACTGAGGATAAGATGCGCGGGCCTGTAATGGCAGCTAAGCTAGAGCTGTGCAATTATAAGAAAGCAGGGACTTTGTTTAAAAATTACAGCCAATGCACTGAATGAGAAATAATGACATTTTGTCCTTTCTCCTCAGCTTTTGATGGATACTGCTCACTAAGTAATTATTATGATTTATTGTATATGATCATTGTATTCCAGAGTCTGCCTCACTTCAGAATTTTAGAAACCATAATTAATTTAAAAATAATCATTTCCCTACCCATGCTATGCAATTTAAAAGAAATATTTAAAATAAAGGTATTAAAGAAAACTCTGTTTCCCCTTTTAATGCTTTAAAAATACTAATTAAAAACAAATTTAAATTAAATTAAAGTTAATTTTTCACAAATATTTATAGCAATTTTATTCGTGTTTACTAAAACTTGGAGGCAACCAAAATATCCTTCAATAAGTGAATAGATGAATAAATTCTGACATATCTATACAGTAGGATATTTATTCAGCATTAAGCATTCATGAGCTGTAAAGCTACAAAAAGACACAGAGGAAGTTTTAGTCTGTTTCTAAGTGAAACAGCCAGTGTGAATGCCTGCACATTATGTAATTCCAAATATATGACATTATAGGAAAAAAAAACACTATGAAGAAAGTAAAGAGTTCAGTGGTTATTTGGAGTTTTAGGTAAGAGAGGGATGAATAGGTAAAGCAGAGAAATTTTAGTGAGTTGAAGCTATTCTGTAGATCCTATAATGGATATATGTCATAGTACAGGTAACAAAAAATCCATAAAATTCACAGCCCTAAAAGTGAACAGTCATGTAAACAAGGGGTTTGGTTGATAGGTGTATATCAAAACTGTTCCATGCATTATATGTCCCATTCTCAGGAGGGAAGTTGGTGGTGAGGGAGGGTGTGTGTGTTGGAGGAGGGCATCTTGGTTTGTGCTTCTATAACAAAGTACCAAGGAATGGGTAGATTATAAACAACAGAGAATTATTTCTCACAGGTCTGGAGGCTGGAAGTCCAAAATGAGGCTTCCAGTATTGTAAGGTTCTATTGACTGAGGCTCCACTTCTGGGCTACAGACCTCTGTCTTCTTATATCCTCACATGACAGAAAGAGGGTAAGAATGCTCTGTGCGGTGCCTTCTATTTTTATGAGGGCACTAATTTCATTCATGCTCCACCCTCATGACCTAATTACTTCCCAAAGGCGCCACCTACTAATATCATTTAACTAAATGATATTTTTAAATAGACATTTAAAATAAAGGCATTAAATTCCTTCCCATTTTAATGCATTAAAATACTAATTGAATACTAATTCAAATTAAGATTATATTAAAATTCAATTTAAAATGTTATTTGAAAACTTCTTTTTTTTTGGTACCCGTAAACTTGTACTCATTCTGTTAGATGCATAGCATAGATCTATTTTTTTCCCTACAATAAAGACATTGAAAAGGTATTGAGATATTTAAGAACTAGGATGAATAGTTCTGATTCCTTTACATACTAGTTTACATAAGAAAGTTGATAGTATCTCCTGATACATTTCTCTATGTTTCATTTTCCCCATAAGGATATTTGTTCTTTGATTTGGAAAGTATGATGACTATATGCAAAATATGTATTAAAATCTTTAAAAAATACTATTCAGGTCAACCATGAATAAATAATTAGTAAATTAAAAGATTATCTTCTAATTCATCATTTTTCCCAATAAAATTTGCATAAGAAGTGCTGATGGACCTTAATTTTTTTTTAAATTTTCATTGAGTTAGACTATTGACTCTACAGCCATCAAATTACCTTGGAACAAAGACACTTCCTAAATCTAGTGCTAAATGCTCTGAAATCAAATGATGGTACCATAGTCTGACTAGGGGAGAAAGAAAGGAAGTCAAGGTTCTTTTATGTAAAAATCTTAATTGGCAAACAAAGCTCACAATATCTTAAGCTTCTACATCGTTCAATAACTCTTCTATGTTTTCTCATGCATTCTCTTTGGATATAGAATGCTTTTTGGTATACCTTTGCAGTAGATGACCCAGTGGGAATTCTTCCTATGTAATATATCTTCATGTTACATTTCTATGCTTCTTCTGCTATGCAGTTTACTTAATATCACTGCATAATGCACTCTCATTTAATTAACTGATAAGGGTGTAAGCCAAAATCAATCTGAATCTGCAGGGAACAATTTGTTTCATAACCTACAAGATAATTTTATTCCATAGCATTTTGTTGGTTCTTAGAATATAACACATTTAAAAAGTGTTCAGAATTCCACTCTTAATGGAAAAATTTTTTAAAAGTCTATACATGAGAAATTCTTTGATCTAGATAATGTCATCAAAACAAAGAAAAAAGTGGCATTCCTTTTTAAATAAATTGTATTGTTACTATTTATTTCTGTCATTAGTATTACCATTTTCATGGGTGGGGAAGACTGAAATATATCAGTTGGAAAAACAAATGTTTTATATTTGTTGAGGCCAATATATTAACAGAAGTGACAGGAATATATTGTCAAAACTACTTATATGGCACATATGTTTTGTAGAATTCAATTTCTACATTGTGAAAATATGGAGTGTCTCTTAGTGTATAATTTGAAGATAACAGCAGTACTGGCTTCTATGGCATAGAAGCATAGGGTTTCTCAGTCAAATCCTGGCTTTTCACTTAATCAAAAATTATATGTGTTTTTTTCTTTCCTAAAAATATCTCTTTAAAATTCCTGAATTTGTTCTTTACTTTGCCACCCTCAAAGTCTTTCCTCAGTATTCTATTTTCTCAGAGCTTATTTTGGTTTGTGTTAAACCCATGAAATATTGCCACTAATGCATTTTAATGATTCTAATAGATTACCTCCACTTTCAAATAAAATGGATGTTTTCTATGCTTTAGTTTAAGAAACTAGAACAAAATTCATTGAAAGTGTTGCAAAGAAAACATTGACAAGGAAAATCCTTGCTAAAATGCTATAAATTATTCTGATTTGGATTGGGTGTGAAATAAAGGCTCAAACTTTTAAAGAACAAAATATATAAAAACAATAAATGTGAAAAGATTAGTAACTTCAGCACAAGTTAGTTTCAAATTAAGTCACTAAAAATAAGCACAGGTTCTAAATTCCCACTGTCTCTCACACTTATCATGATCTATTACCTCATATAATTATTTCAACATTTTTCAGAAACTCAAATCTCTACAAACATGGAGGGCAATTAAGATAGATATCACATGAATAATGATATGTTCCTTAGTAAAACCATTTGACAGGAATGTCTGTACCTCTTTACAATAAGTGTCAGGAACCACAAGAAAGAAGATGTGTAACATGTAAATTATAACCTAGTCAAATTAAATCTTTCTTCAGACCTCAGCCCAACCTGATAAATGAGCAAATTGAGTCTTTTTTTAACTCTCCAAATTCTGGCCTCTAGCCTTCTCATCCAGACAGCAAAACCAAATTCAATATGATACTTAAACAAAGGCATTTTGGACCAAGAGATTATTTCAAATTTTCTTTTTAATTAAATCTGACTGCCTCATAAAAGGAATGCTCATCATTCTGATTCTACATTTTCTCTTCTCTGAGTGAGCATTTATTTTTTTCTGGTTTCATAGACATATTTTTTAAAAACCACAGTTTAGCATAATTGTACAAAAATAATATTTGTATTAGTATGGAATATAAAGTAATTCAAATATAATTTGTGTTAGTTTTTTTTATAATGTTTGTGATAATGAGTGTAGACTCTCAGAAAGAAGAGCTAGGTTCAAATGTTTTCATATTTTGGCTACTTTAAGTGCCTCATAAATTTATTTTCTTCAACAGTATAGATGTTAAGATGGCAGATCTCAAAGAACTCTTGTAGTAAATGAAATTGTATACAAGAAAATTAACACATGTCTCACACCATGAAAGAGCTTTAAAATGTCTGCTGTTACAAATATTTACCTAAATAGATAAGAAATACTTCCAAGTGCCAGCTAGGATATTTTATTGCATAGTTATCAGTATCCTAATCTTATTAGTGAATATTTTTAACAGACCACGTAGAATTAGTTCCCACAGTCTCACTATGACCTCCCTATAGTAGTCATGCATCCATTCATTCATTGATTATTCAAAGTTTAGTGAAGATGTCCTGGGATATTCTGTATAATTTGCTAGGGGGATAGGATAGTAAAAGAGAGAGGCAAAGTCCTTGCCTTCATCATTGTTGCAATGTAGTAAACAGTCAAATAAAAGTAAATTAATAAATATATACACACACACAGAGGCTGCATATGGTCCTTGTATATAGGTGAGTGTGTATATATACACATTAAACAGACAGAAGTAAAATGAATTGTAGGTGTAAATACCTTCTATAAAGGACAGAGTGAAGAGGGCTGGAATGGAGAAAAGGAGAGGGGATGGAGCACCTAGATTAGGTAGAGAGCAGGAGACACATCTCCATGACAAAGTGATGTGCAGGATGACAGGAAGTTTGGCCCCAGAAGTGCAGAGTGATAACCTTGCCTGGACAACAAGACTAGAGAGAACAGGTCTGTTAGAACAAATGCAGACTCTGCAGAGGAAGCTTAGCCTGTTTGGAGAAGTTAAACATTCCCGTCATGAAAATATAGCAGGACTAAGTGAGATTGACTTGAAATAGTCTTGCAGAATCATGTGCTCAGGTCTTGATAAGGAAGACATAGATTTTTAAGCAAGAGAGAAGAGATCAAATATAGTTTGATCTTTAAGATTTTTTCTACATCTTCTACACTATAGAAAAACAATAAGGAAAGTAGGAAAACAAGTTTTGTTGCACTGTCCTGGTGAGAGAAAGTATATTCCTGAGTTAAACTAAGGATGTAGAAGAGAAAAAAAAAGGAAGATTTATTATAAATTTGAGGAGCTACTAAGTGATAGAATGGTGATATGATGGAAAAAGAGCAATTACAAACAATTTTGAAATTTCTGGTTTGATTACCTTGGTATAGGACTATAAGTGAAAAAAAAAGGTCTAATAGGGAAGAAAAAGAAAACATACTCTCTTTGAAGAGTGTTATTTCTTCATTCTAGAGAGTATATGTGCAGTTACAAATTAAGTGGATATGTTAAGTCAGTTGGATATCTATGTCTGGAATTCAGGATAGATATCTATGTTGATGAGTTCTAAACTGTAATCCTCTTTGGAATTCAGCCCATAAAAGCAGTATTTAAATCTCTTGGATTGGATGAGCTCTCCCCAAAGACTTACAATGTAAAGTCAAATGAAGGCCAATCTAGGATTAAGCTACAGGCAACTCACTATTTTTATTTTAGGTAGAACAGTAGTAAACAATAGGAGTTTGAAAAGAATTTACCAAATATCAGCAAGGTAGATGGAAAACTAAGAATGATTTTGTTAAGATCAGAAAACAGGATTTCAAGAATGAAGTACTCAATGTATGACAAGCTCTAAAAGTTTTTCTGTTAGCAATAAAATAGCCAAAATGATACTTTTAAAATGTAAAAAAGTGTCATTCTTTATCACTGGACCCTCCAATATTCCATTTTACTCGACAAGTTAAAGCTTGTCTAATTTTTTTACATGGTTTGTCAAAGTTGCCCCTCTGATCTCATTCTTTCCTTACCAACTCCTCTTGCCACACTGACTTCCTGGCTAGTCCTTCAAAGGTCACACATTGTCCCATAACAGGGCCTTTGCACTTCTGTCCTATCTGTTTGGAAGGTTCTTCTTTTCAATATTTGTCTGGCTCAGTCTCTGATGCACTTTGTGTCTTTGCTTTAATCTCAGTTTTTCTATACTCACCATTTAAAATTGCCTTTCTTTCCTGGTGTTAGAAAAACCACCTTCCGCTGGGCTTGGTGGCGCATGCTTGTAATCCCAATACTTTGGGAGGCGGAGACGGGAAGATCCGGGTTCAAGGCCAGCCTCAGCTCTCTCTATCTCTGTCTCTCTGTCTCTCTGTCTCTCTCTCTCTACCTAGTGAGGCCCTCCACAACTTCGTGAGACCCGGTTTCAAAATAAAGTATAAAAAAAATAGGGCTGGGGGTGTAGCGCAGAGGTAGAACGCCCCTGGGTTCAATCCCCAGTACCGCAAAAAAAAAAAAAAAAGAAAAACCACCTTCCTTGTATTCCTCTTCTTTGTGGTGCTATTTGTCACCTGAATGTAAGCTTCATAAAGACAGGGATAGTTGACTGTTGTTTACACTTCTGTATGCTGAGTGACTAGAAAATTCCGGGCAGATGGTAGGAACTATTTTGTCCAACAAGTAATTTGAGGATATAGAATGGAATTTGCTAGTATGGAGGTTATTGAATTTGAAAACATTTTGGCAAAACCCCAGACAAGCTTGCTTGAGGTATGAATATGAAGGGAGAGAGTGAAAAATAGATTGTGGAAACAGTGCTTTTCAGAAGTTCAGCTAAGACAGAAAGGAGAAGGAGAAATGTGAAGGTGGTCAGGAGGAAAATGTAGCCTGGAGAGGATTTTGCTTTATTTTATTTTACATGTGTTAACCTTGGAGATTCAGATCCTCTTTTTGTAGTGATGTAAATGACCACAGAGAATAAGAGAAATCAGTGATGTAAAAGAGCAAAGATGATACCATCAGACCAAAGTGACAAAGGCATCCTGCCCATAGGATGGCAATCAGCACACAAGCCGATAGAATATTTCTGCTTGTTTGTTAGTTTTTGATAAATGGAAGGCTAATTATTCCAGGGTAATAAGAAGAAAAAAGGGGGATAAGTGTTTACTGAATGATGTCCTTTAAAAACTCTGCTTGTCACTACCTCATTATGATGTGAGACTATAAGACTATAATGCACCAATAAGAATATAATTTTTTAAAAAATAATGATTCTTTAAATGTAGCAAACCTCAAAGCATTTTTAAATCTAGAGTTTCACATTTTACCAACATTAAAAAAGACCATTTCATTAAGAAAAATCATACAACAGAACGGAGGGAACAATAGGCAAAGAATCTGATGCTGATCAACATGAATAGTGACCAAAGTAAAGGCAGTGGGTAAGAAAGTTAGGAACAAAATCCTGAATGAAATAGAAATACAGGGAGAGGAAGCTTGCATAGGAGTATTCCTATCCCAAATCCTTTATATAATATAATTCACTACATAGCACACTTAAATTTTTGTATGAATATTATAATGTTTAAAAAGGTAGACTTGGCCATATCTTTAACACTTGTATTGATGTTTTACCATTTTTTGCAACCAAATTAATGAGAAAGCTTCAATATAGGGAGAAAACTATCAGTGTTGTAAACATCTCCAATAATTAGTATTTTGGCCTCTGGTGTTGTAAACTGATATGAAATTAAATAAAATTGCACCAATGATATCCCTTTGACCACCAATATTTTATTCTTATATTTAGGAGTTTATATTTTTCTTCAGATTGTAATTTCCCTAGTCAAGAATTACCTAACAGATGATTGTTATCTATTATTCATACAACAAATATTCAGACAACTAAATTTCACAGAGAAACTTGTGTGGGGAATACAGGTATCTATCAAGGAATCATAAATCATTAATGAATTTTACTACTTTGATTGTATGAAATGACTAGATACTTCAAAATATGGATGAAACAGATGCTCAAGAATGAATAATTTAGAAATTTAATTTTAGCCAATAGATTTTAACCATGTAAAAATTCATTGAAGAGAGATAGAATATAACTTAATAGAAGAAAATAATTTTACTCTCTCTAATCACTGCCTTTAAATAAGCTCTATTAACTTTTTGCCTCATTTTTATCAACTGAACATTGACTATGTGCCAGACACAGTTCCAAGTATTTTCTACATATTTTATTTCATCATTATAACATATAATGTGGTTGCTTTTAATTTACCAATTTATACATTATTAATTATAATATTTAAAGAGGCTGTTAAATTTCATGAAAATTTCCCATATACTAAGCATTGCAGTAGAGATTCATAGCCAGGCCTGTCTGATGTCACAGTCTATGCTTTTGACCAGTATAATAGAACTGTAAAATAATGCTTTATGAATTCTCTAAAAAATCAATTCTGTTATTTATTATACTATTACAACGTTCATGATTGACTTTTTTCAGGAACTAGAAATATTGATAAATTGTCTCTTACAATTTGATAAATTTATATTTTTCAGTTAGAGTTCATTTCTAGCCCAAAATTCATTAGCTTTTTTTTTTAGCTTGCTGAGATATAGTAGACATGCACATACACACACAAATATACATGCACACACAAACACACACAAACACACACACACACACTCACTAAGTTGTCTAAAATCTATCTGAAATTTTGGATATTTTTACAGATATACTTGAAACAGCTTTCTTTCTCAAAACCCTCTTCAAAATTGGGCATGGTGGTGCATGCCTATAATCCCAGTAATTGAGAGGCTGAGGTAGAAGGATTTTAGGTTCCAGGTCATCCTCAGCAACTTAGTGAGACCCTCAGCAACTTAGTGAGACCTTATTTCAAAATAAAAAATAAAATAGTGCTGGGGATATAGCTCAGAGGTAGAATGTCCCTGGGTTCAATCCACACTACCAATATATATATATATATATATATATATATATATATATATATATATATATACCTCTTCAGAATATCTAAGTGCTAGCTATATCAAAAACTATATTAATTGTTTTCAGTGAGTGTCCCATAAATTATATATATATATATATATATACATATATAATTTTCTTTTATTGAAGAGATACCTGCACACCCACATTTATTGTAGTACCATCCACAATAGCCAAGATATGGAATCAGCCTAAGCATGCATCACTAGATCCTGAACTTATTTAAATGAAATAAGCCAGGTTCAGAAAGACAAATACCACACAACACATGATGTCACTTATATGTGGAATATAAAATAGTTAAACTCATAGAAATAGAGAGTTTAATGATGGTTCCCAGTGACTAAAGGGGGGTGAGTTTTGGGGAGGTGTTAGTTAAAAGACACAAAGTTTCAGTTTGATAGGAAGAAAAATTACAAGATATCTTTTATACAGTATAGTGACTATAGTTATTCAATTATATTCTTAAATATTGACCAGGGAGTAGATTTTAAAAGTCTCACCACACACACAGAAAAGGATATGAATTAATGTATATGTTAAGTAGCTCAATATAGCTATTTCACAATGAATGCATAATTCAAAACATCATGTTACCTGTGATAAATATATTAAAAGAGATAAAATAATTTTAAAAACAAACAATAGAAACCCCAAACCTCTTTTCTCATCACAGTTTGTGAAATTAGATCCTGAACCACACAGGAGAGAAGAGCAACTTAAACTGCACCATTCTTCAGAGACAGAATATTATTTTTCAAAATGTCATTCTAGCTGAGGGTAGCAAAGACAACTGCAAATATACCCATTTAAGCCAGATATGACAAAATTCAAGAAACAAATCACATTTTACAGTTCAAATCATCCGAGTAGAATTTCAACCATGCATGTGTTTAGGATGTGAAAGTTTAAGAAAGGATTTTCTTCCCTTTTATTTGACTTTGTCTTCTTCTATCCTCATGATTTCATAAAATGCTTTATGAATTAAAATTCTGAGACATGGTTATACTGACTACCTCAGTAACTTATTTAAGAAACCTCAATTGTTTAGAACTTACATACTTAAACTCTTCAGTTACTTAAATTCTCCAATGCAAATTTTAGATGGAATATTCATCTTACCTCCCAGTAAGACTTAGAATTAGAAATCAGATATAAAAGCTAAAAGATGTGAAAGGTTAAAATTCTTCAAATAAATCTCTGATGCTAGAAGTATCATTTCTGGGTGGCCAGAGAGCAACAAATGTCTGCTTCAAACTTTGGTATCTTTGAAGTTACCATTTATAGCTATTCCTTTCTCTCACATTATCTGCAGCAAAACCCAATTTACTGTCATTTTCTACATTTTTTCCATACCTCTTCATCCTTGCACATACTTTCCTTTTGACCTGAATTTCCTCTTCCTACAGTTGCCTACATGTGCAAATGCAACCTCTCCATATTTTTCCTTATATAGCAATTTAGATATGATCTTTCTTTTTTCCCATTCTTCCTTTGATTATAGCTATTTTATATACATCCTAGAGTTCCTTTAAAGTAAAATCTATGCTTTATTAACCTTTATAGTCTTTGAACAAAGAATAGTGCCCTGGAAACCATAAATTGAGAAGACAGCCTTTTAGAATGAGTGCTATAAAGAAATTTTGTTAATTTTTTTCATAGAATATTTTATATGTAATCCCTTACTCTTTCAGATATCTCTTTTTTGTTTCATTTTTCATAATCTCATTTTTATTTTTAAGAGAATCTCTAGAAAAATATTTTATACTTTTATTGGTGCAATGTAGGCATCCATCATAGTGAGATTGAAAGTGATACAAACATACATGCATACATCCCGGGGTGTATTTTCCCTCCCTATACTATCCCCCACTTTCTCCTCCCCCATACATGTTACTGAGTAGAGACAAACTCATAATATTTTCAGCCCTTGGAATCTCAGTTTTCTAAGTGATAACACAGAAATAATAATTTCTAGTGTATAATATTATAATAACCATATCCCATGGTATTTTTGAAAGTACCTATCATAGTACCTTGCTATTGTAACTCACAGCTAATTTCATGGATGATTATTTTTCATGAAAAATATTGGGAAAAATAGTATTGTCTATTTTCTTTCTTGTATTTACTTATTATTTCCATTTGAATAGTAATGAAGTTCATGGCTGTGGTTATTTCCAGTTTTTTTCTTGTTTTTTTTTGCATCTAGCTATTTTTATAACAGTCCTGCTTCTGCTAGTAGCTGGAAATATGTATGTTCATTGATTTGCACATGAATGATAAAAATGTAGGAAATGACTTCATATATGCAGGTTGTTTGCTCTCAAAAGTTCTTTCATAGGTATAATCAAAAATTTCATATGTGTTTTTATTTGGAGTAAATATAATAAAATACAATCTAATTTAAGTTATGTTAGTGTCAATCATATTGTAATCATTGGTTTGCCTCTTGAGTCAACCTATTGACCCTATTCATTAAGAAATATCATCTCTATCCCTTATAATTTCACTAGCCTTCATATGTCACATCTGTCACCTGACTTGCTTCTCTGTAAGCCATTTTCTACACAGTAGCAGGGTTATCTTTTAATATAAGCCAGATCAAGCTCAGAACCTCACCATGGATTCCCAGCATAATTATGATAAAACTTTACTGATACACCTACTTGGTACCACATGATTAACCTCTATTTTGTGTGTATGTGTGTGTGTGTGTGTGTGTGTGTGTGTGTGTGTGTGTGTGTGGTATTAGGGATTAAATCCAGGGGCATTTTACCTCAGGGCTACACCCACAGCATTTAAAAAAAAAAAACAGAGTCTTGGTAAGTTGCTGAGGGCCTCACTAAGTTGCTGAGGCTGGCTTCGAACCTGCAGTCTTCCTGTCTCAGTCTCTAAGTACTGGAATTACAGGTGCATGCCACCATACCCAGCTAACTCCTACATTTATCACCAAACTCATCCATTATCTTTTCTTCTCTTCCTGTGTCTCAGCAACATTGACCATCTTTCTGGAATTCTTTTCTACCACCCTTCTCATGGTTGGTTTCTGCTTGTCTTTTAGCCCATTAAAAACAATGCCATCTTCTCTAAGTGGCCCTCATTAACCAGGTACTAGTCACTGTCTACTATGCCACTGTTTAAATATTCCTCAGTTCACTATCGCATATTTTCTTTCTTTGTTAATTTGTTGATTTGTTTTTACCTCTACCCTTCTAAGTTCTTTGAAAAGAAGACCTTACATCATATTTATTTTATATTCTCAGCATTATAGAGTATAGCACAAAATAATCTCACAATCAATATCTGTTAAAGGAACCACCAAAAATACATGTCT
>PVJS01016865.1:24689-37021 GCA_004027185.1 Glis glis
TTTTTTTTTTTTTTTTTTTTTTTTTTTGCGGTACCAGGGATTGAACACAGGGACGTTCTACCTCCGCGCTATGCCCCCGGCCCTGTTTTTTATACTTTACTTTGAAACCGGGTCTCACGAAGTTGCAGAGGGCCTCACTAAGGAGAGAGAGAGAGCGAGAGAGAGAGAGAGACAGGGAGAGAGAGAGAGCGAGAGAGCGAGAGAGCGAGAGAGCGAGAGATCTGAGGCTGGCCGCGAACCTGGATCCTCCGGTCTCCGTCTCCCAAAGTACTGGGATTACAAGCGTGCGCCACCACGCCCGGCTCCTATTTTCTTAATTCACAAATTAATACAACTCATGTTATTAGGTCGAATGTCATAATCTCATTTTATTTTTATGTCCCATTTTAGCCTTGGCATCCTTGTCTTTTAAAACATCACAGCTGAAAATTTTCCGAATATTTTGGATACACTTCTCCAGCATGTATTGTAGGCTTTAAGGGTCAAACAAAAGCATTATTCACAGCCACATTTGTGCCAGTTGCACTGGTGTCTCCCGGCCGCTCGCAGCATCTGTTTCTTTCAGGGATGATGCTCCTCAGTTTTTAGCATTCCTATCGCTTGGTCTGTTATTTATTTGGAACATTGGTTTCAATTAGCCATTTGGATATTTTTTTAAATCTCGGTACTCATTGTACTTTCCATAACGTCCCAGGAAGTTCCTCATTCTGCATGGATACTGCCCTTGGCTCTTGATATAGAATCCCTGGACTGATGTATTTACTTTTCAACCTCTGCATTGTTCATTCAGATGCAAAAGCTCTGTAATAGCAATTTTGGAACTTTTTCATCTTTGGGATGCTCTCATGGAGAAAAGGGCCAGCCCCATTTTCTTCCACATGACACTGTGTCACTATGCCACCTATATTTCCTTATGGTAGCAAATTACCACTGTCATCAGCTCTCTGACACACACACACACACACACGTAAACAGACACTATAAATTAACAGCAAAGTTATCTATTTAACACCTAAATCTCCATCATTAATTTAAAATAGATTAGAATAAAAAAACCCCAACTTTTTACAATGACATACCAACTCTTAATTGCCTAATACTAAATATTTGTCTAGTGCCTTCTTGTTCATACCAGGCCCTTTTCTGCCTTAGATCCTTTAGATTTGCTGTTTACCTGAATAGAAAGTTATGTTTGCAAATCTTCCCATGACTGACTTTTTCCCATTCTTCAGGAGTCATCACAAATACCCACTTCTCAGAGAAGATGAGCTGATGTGAAATAGGCTCCCTGCAACAATGCAGGCTTCTCCATCACTGCCTTCTGCACTTATGCTTCCGTGCACTAGCATTCTTGAAATCACAGTGCTTTTTAGTAGTTTTCATTCTTGCTATCTCTTGCTTTCATTTGACCGTTTTCACCCAGAGGAATGCCTGCAATATATTAAACTCAATATAGTTTGTAGAAAGAAAGAAAGATGGATAAGGACAGAGGGAGGGAGGAAGGGGAGAGAAATGAGAAAGAAAGAGAAAAAAGAAAGGAAGGACAAAGGTAGAAGGAAGGACAGAAGAAAGGAAGGAAAGATGGTGGAGAATATATTAAAATGAATGAAATATATGATTAAATTGAATTCTGCACTCTTATAGATTTGTTGAGGTTGAATGGACCTTAAACATATTCTAACCCAGTGATTTATTTCTGGGATCCCCCAGAAAAACAGTGATGATCCATTTTTTTCAGTATATCTAAAGTGCTTAATTAAGATTTACCTATGACAGGGCCTCATATGCTAACTAAAATAACACTTTTATTTACTTGGCACTGTAATTAAATTAACACAATGGTGTATTGGTTACCTTATGGTGATTAGAAGTGCTGAGAAGCAGGTGCCAGTACTGATGTTTTTAAAAATAAACATGCATTTATTCCTGTGAAAGCATTGCAACTTATTTATAAGGTAGAAAAGTTCAATTTTAGGCTCATATAATAACATTTTCTGTATCTCATCTTTTGTTTCTGTACACAGAAAACTTCAGTTTAGTTTACTGACTATCTGGCATATCATTTTTTCATTCTTATTTGAGTTTCAAAATACACCATATTGTTTCATCTTAATTAAATTCTAGAAATTATTTACCTGCATATAAAAGTATTTACTCTATCCAGAGAGTAAGAACTGCACAGATTTGATAATAGCTGATAGCAGAAATCATCTCCCTGAAAGGAAAATTCAATTTTGGAGAACATATTTTGAAATATAATTGCACATAAAGATATATGCCAGATGACCATTTATGCAGATGGACTGCAGTTGACCATATGACATGACCTGGGGCTCTTAAAACCTCTGATGTCCCACCAAATCCTCAGCAACCTTCTAGCCAGTGACTGAAATCCTACAACATGAGCTTCATACTCTCACAAATGAATTTGATTAACCTTTCTGTAAATTATGCTGTTATCAATAATACATAATTTTAATTCAGCAAACATTTTGGGAAAAGTGAGGAAGTAGATTCTTGTAGGAATGGCATTGGAAAATAGAAAAGTTTTAACTGGAGCAAATGAATATAGAGGTAATTCTTATGAGTTAAAAAGTAAACTCTTTAGAAAATTTTCTTCAGAGATGATCTTGGATAACCACATTTAAGAAAAACTAAATTTTTTACTTTTTACTTTAAAAAATTTTTTTATGTTTTCCACCAGTGGAAAGAATTAATCTTATCTCAATCCTACTTTCCTTTTAAGAAACACATTTGGTTCTGTAAGGGATGAGCAAAATTCAGTGCTAAGTAGAATGAGTGAAGTTGAGAACTGTTGGCTGTTGGCTTTAGAACAAATTCCAAATATCTTTTCATGACTTGAATCATAATCTTTTGCACCATATTATCATAGTATGCCTTCTACTTATATTTTCAGCCTAAATTTTTGAGATTTCCCTTCTTATAATCTCTGCTTTCCTACCCATTTTAAGTAGTCTCTAATTCCTAGAAACTAACAATGTAACTTGCCTCAGGGCCTTTAAACATAGAGGACGTTTTGTGTGAACTATTTCTTTCCCTTCTCTTCATCTTGGAAACCCCTACTCATCTCTTTGGATTCAGCTTGAACATCAACTTTCTTCAGAAACCCTCTCTTTACTAAGAATATCTTCAAGACTAGATTAATGTTTCTGTTACATACCTCTATAAAACTTTGGGAATTCCCTCGTTATATCTGTAAACCATTACTTATAGAAGCAATTCTCTATTATTCCTCAGATTTACATTGGTTGACAGGATGCTTTCTTGCTCACAGGTCTGACTACATTCAGCTGGACTGTTGACTTGGTACAAAGTTCAGTGTAGACTTACTCATAGTGCTGTCAACTAGGCACTTCGGTTTTCCTTCTTGTGCCTCTCATCTTCCTGTAGGATTAACATACTTTCTTATATAGAAGTCTCAAGGACACATCCCAAGAAAGCCAAGTGGGAAACGACAAAGTTCAGAACTCACACAGTATCACTTCTGCCCCGTTCTGTTGATCATAGCAAGTTATGAAAGTGGCCCAGACCCAAAGGGGGCAAGAAATTGACTACTTTTTGATGACAAGGGTTATAATAAAATTGTGGCAATATTTAATCTAATACAACAGTATAATATCATTTTCTGTCACTTTTTGTTTGTGTTTTATCTCACATCTCCTTTGGTCACTGTTGTAATCAAGCATGTAAGTATCTAGCAAAGAGTAGAAAAATTAGTATATATGTGTTTCAGTCAATGTTCTTACCGCTGTAATCCAAAACAACTGACCACCACAACTTAGAGGAAGGAAGTTTTATTTGCTCACAGTTCTGGAGATTTCAGGGGATCAATCCATGTAAAGCTGGGTTCATGGGTGGAGCTCAGAGCATGGTAGTAGGAGGAAGAGAGAGATGGAAAGAGCCAGTCCCCTGCTCTCACATCATGGAAGCTTGAAGCAAGAGGGCAAGCAGAGGGAGGAGGGACCATATATAATCCCCTGGGATACACCCCCAGCAACCAAGCCCTGCCTCCAACATGGACACCTATTCTCTATAAGGTCTTGGGGGAACATTCTAGATCAAATCATTACAATATGTACAAATTGAATGAAAGAAAATTAGTGATGCTATTGCTATTAATTTTTAGTTCCAAAAGTTAGATTTGAGTATTTAAATATTATTCTCAAGGCTTGCTGGGCGTGGTGGCGCACGCTTGTAATCCCAGTACTTTGGGAGGCAGAGACCGGAGGATCCGGGTTTGTGGCCAGCCTCAGCTCTCTCGCCCTCTCTCTCCGTCTCTCTCTCTCTCTCTCTCTCTCTCTCCTTAGTGAGGCCCTCCGCAACTTCGTGAGACCTGGTTTCAAAATAAAGTATAAAAAATAGGGCCGGGGGCGTAGCGCGGAGGTAGAACACCCCTGCGTTCAATCCCCGGTTCCGCAAAAAAAAAAAATATTATTCTCAAAATATATTATCTTACCTGAAAATAAATATTATCTCATAGAAACATAAAGCAAAAGAAACTGTGGAGCATAGTTATAGAGAAATAAAATGAAATGGGCACATCATGAAAACTGAACAGGAAACAGCCACCTAGATTAAAACTATAATCTGTGTAATCTGACAGTCTGAATAGAAGTGTCAAATACCAGGTTCTTTTTTCTTTTTTCTTTCTTTTTTTTTTGGTGTGGTACTAGAGATTGAACCCAATGGCATTCTACCTCTGAGCTACACCTCATCCTTATTTCATTCATTTATTTTTATTTTTTTAAATAGGATCTCACTAGGTTGCTGAGGCTGGCTGTGAACCTGTGATCTTCCTGTCTCAGCCTCCCAAGTACTGGGATTACAGGCATGTGCCACCATGCCTGGTTAAACCCTTATTTTATGTCTCTTTAATTTTCCTAAGGTCTCAGTTCAAAAGTTACTTTGTGTTTTACCATCTGCTATTATATTAACCTATCCCACTTGAATGTGATCTTATGAAATACACTGTACTGTTCACCTCTGTATCATCTAGCATCTGGATAAGTAGATATGAAATAAGTTCTTATTGCATAAATACATGAATAAATGAATAAATGGCCTAGAACAATAAATACTTATTGAATAAATACATAATAAATGGCCTAAATCAAGTTATTTACTATCAAATATAGTAATTATAAAAATATATATTGCAAATAGTTGTTATGATAATTAGATCATAAAACAAAAGTGTTTATAATGGAATTTGTAAAACATAAGTAATCGATAATTGTTGGGCTCTGATTATTAGCACTTTGATTCAGTGGGGAGTAGTTGCTGAGGACTAAGGGACTTCTGAGTCTCTAGGTCATAAATCTTCATCATAAAGCATCCACTTTCCATGAACAATAAAGTCGGTATGTGGCAGAAAAAAAAAAGATTTTTCCATGAAATTTTTTGAAGATTGGAGAAGTCCTCATATGTAAAATTAGGAACCCAAAATTTGCAGTTTTATTCATGCCAAAAATGGGGAAAAAATCCAAACCAGCAATATTTTAAGAAACCTTATGAATGATAACATGAGTCTTTTAATTATTGAGTAGAAGTTATTTATAAAGACAAGTGAAGTTCAATTACTAAGAACTGTTTTATGAGAGAAAAACTCAAATTGTCCAAAGACACTGAGGTATGATATGTCAAGAGGAACCATTAAACTACTAAAAAGAAAACTAAACTGTTAAAAAGGAACAACTAAACTATTAAAAAGAAAACAAGCTATTGGGATGTACTATTCAGTTTTAATATATTTATAAGTTAAATAAGTGTGATGTGTAATCCATAAGTATGGATGGATAAGAATTTGTTCCTTTATTCTCTTAAATTCAAATATATTTGAAAGTCCCCATCATATTTGACAGGAGGAAAATTCTATGCACATCATTGTAGGGTGAAGGTAAAATAAACATTTGACACTTTCCCCTTCCTCGAGTTTCACAAACACTCAAGAGGGCTTTGAAAATGCTCAAATAATAGGGAGAAAGACCTGCTTCATCCTTGTCTAAGCCCGTATTTCTTGTAAATGCAAGTGATCTTGTACTTCCCACGACTTGCCTGAGGGAGGCAATCTTAACAAAGGTTACAATCCAGGTTCCTAGACCCAGTTTTCTTAGAGGCAGTCGGGATTGGGGAGTGGGTGAGGGAGTTTAGATCAGTCTCATTGCTTATCTCCAATCCCCACTATCCACCCCACTCAGTACCCTGCTCTCTGTACTTGATGTAATCCCATGAAGAAACAAAGACAGTCAGTAAACAAAGGTAGGGAAGGGATGTATTGAGAACAGGTTTCTCTTTTAGCTCTTCAGGATGATTCTGCCTGAGGCCAGGGAATTGTAGTATGAACCCAGAAGCAATCAGGCCTGTGTTGGGAATGGAGGCCATGGGAAAAATGCTGTGAAAATGAAACATAAATAAATAACATGTTGACTCAGATGCAAATGTTTTTGACATGCTGTATTATATTGGGTAGGCTAAGTAGAAGTATACTCACTTTACAGAAGTTAGGATCCAGATTTGGGGATTACACATTTGGTTTCATGTCCTGGGTTTACCATTTACCAGCTGTGTAAGTCAGAGTATGTTTTGAAAGCATGAGTTTTACTGTACTCAGCCATAGGGTGCTTCTGAGGATTCAATGAATTAAACAGGACTGTGCCTGACCCAAAGCACTTAACAAGTGCTGGTTGCTCTGTATGCCACATTTCTTTAAATACTTCCATGATCCAATTAAATGTATCAGAATACAGCATCTATCTTACTAACCTCTCTTCAGAAATTTGGAGAGATACAAAGATACCTTCTCACAGATGAGTGGAATGAGTTTCCATAACCCTTAAAAGGTTAAAAAGTCTAATTGAGAGAAGAGATTGGATATTTTTATTTCTTTTAGTTGAAATATATCCAAATCATCTGGGTAGATATAAATCTTTGCGTAGTTAAAACCACACTAATGATTCAGAAAATTTCCTTTGCTTGAATTAATCTTTTTCTCCAAAATGAAAGCAAATATATGGTCTTGATCAAATAAAACATTCTTATCAAAAAGTCTTCTCAGGATGCAGAAATTTATTTATATGTATGATATCTCTAGCTTTGTAGTTAGGATAATTAAAATGCTATTGAAACATACAGAAAAAGAAGTAAAAAGCAATTCTCATTCTCTTTTGTGTAGAAAGAACAGAGTATAGAAAGATTCAAGTAAGTAACACTTGCATTATCTGGAATGAGTACAAGAAAGGGTTTCTTTTTCCAGAATCTACAAAGATGTAAAAGCACAGTAGTTTGCTGAATCTCTTTGTTCATATTTTGCTCCTATTTTTTTCTGTCTTGCTAAGTAAATTCTGTTCTAAATTATATGGATTTTTTTGTAATTAAAACATAATTTTATCTGTCTCATCTCCAGGGAAGCTTTGAGTGAAAGAACCTCTAATTAACCTTCTGATTTATATTACCCTGAGGATCAAATTCTCTACTCTTAGTGTAGAAAGAGTCAAAAAGAGTTGACCAGATGTCACAATGTGAAAATAGATTATTTCTGAGATACTGCTCTGTCAGATCTCCACATTTTATGCCTAATTTTTTAACTTCTTCTGTTGCCATAGTCAAACTTAAGAAACAAAATACTTGAAGCCAAATATAAACAAAGTAAATCTCAATCAATTTTATGATGTTGCTAATCACCTATTAATGATATTAAAACAGATTATTTTTACAGATAGTCTTCAAATAGAAGTTATTTTTAAAAAAATAAATTGGGAGCCGGGCATGGTGGTACACGCTTGTAATCCCAGTACTTTGGGAGGCAGAAACCGGAGGATCCCGGTTCGCGGCCAGCCTCAGCTCTCTCTCTCTCTCTCTCTCTCTCTCTCCCCCTGTATCTCTCTCTCTCTCTCTCTCTCTCTAGTGAGGCCCTCCGCAACTTCGTGAGACCTGGTTTCAAAATAAAGTATAAAAAAATAGGGCCGGGGGTGTAGCTCAGAGGTAGAACGCCCCTGGGCTCAATCCCCGGTACCGCAAAAAAAAAAAAATTGGGAAAACAATTTCATGAAGAAATATAAAGACTTACCTCTAAATATGGGCTATATTTCATAAATATACCAACTTATAATTTTACATAATACCTCAATATAGAGTGTATACCTATATCTGCCTTTGAGATTGATAGCTTTTAATGATAGAATATTGGTTCTTAACATTTCTGAAGTTTTTTTTTGCTCCAACATGCTATTTTTCTAAGCCAAGGTTGTTACTTATTTTCACACAAATCTCCCCTGCTACTAATTAATTTGTTGCTATAAAATAAAAAGTCTTCTACAGAGTGGATGATGCAGGAAAATATAACTTTTTTGTTGGGAGCCTTGTTAGTCATCAGCTTTGAGGTCACCTCGGTCCGGCTTGGGAGGGGCACAAACTGCCCACCCAAGTGGAGATTTCTCCATGCAGACAATTCTCCAAGGACCATGAGATAGACAAGCAAAGACCCTGACAACTTCCTTGTTTACCCAGCCCTTCCAAGCCCTTCCTTGATTTCCCTTCCAAGCTGCTCATGACCTTGGCAGCTGAAGGGATGGAGAGACTTAACAAAATACCCCCATGTTGGGCACCATTTGTAGCAGCGCCATTTGTTGAGGATGGTATTGCTATTGATTGATTGATTAGAAGTAGTCTCTCACATGAATGACAATAGAGTCAACATGGCAGCTGAGAAGGCCGGGTAGGAGAGAGACATTTTTTGACCTGAATTTCTTATTATCCTGCTTTACTGCAGCATATTTATGCAAATTTTCACAAGTTGCTCAGGTACCCTTCCACAATCAACACCGTAACAGATTTTCCTCCATAATGTTAGTTCTTTCCTAGTCACCTACACCTACCTTACACCCCACTTATTACTAAGAAACTATTTTTCTTCCAATCATGTAATAATCACATGGGATCAGATATCAATTTATGACAAATGCCTCAGGAAGGATCATTAAGTGTTATGGCAAGCTTCACCCTCCAAAACTGTGTATCTCCCAAACTGCCCATAATATTTCTTCTGAGGAGAAGAAAAATGTATAATAAACTAATGCAAGTTGACTATTTAAGCAATCACTGTAGCATATGTGCTCTTTAAACCATAAACATATTTATTGGATTATAAAATAATAATTTGGGGAGGGCAATATTTAATCCTAAAGAACATCTTTTAGTACTATATGGGTACACAGAAAGAAAGATAAGGGGGTAAGGAAAACTTCTTGGTTCCCTTTAAATCATATCACACTTACAAAACCAAACTTATATATGGACATTTAAAACGGAATATTATCATTAATGAAAAATGATGGTAATTCCTCCCCAACATGGAAGGCTAGTGTGGAAGGCAACAAGTAATAAACAGGGATACATTCAGGCAATCAAGGACATAGGGACATGACTGGCTAGGTCAGAATAGAGAAACAGCTCTTGTTCCTTCTTTCTATCATTATTGGTAGAAAAGGAAATCCCACCAAGATCTTTCTCATTCTTTTTTCTCTTCTTCAAAATAATAAATATTATCATTATAAAAGTTTTTTTAAAAAAGATGTTGGGAATGAAAGAAAGGGGAAATGTTACCCTCATTTGGTAAAACACAGATAAAGAAGTAATTTCTATTTTGTTGGCTATTTTTCCTTTCTTTTTCATATCTTTATTCTAGCACATGCGATATCAAATTCAATTTCATTGTAATTATATTTTTATATATTATTTGAGCATGTCTGGAAAGGTCCAATTATATATGTTTGCATTACGCCCTCATAATTATTGATTATATATAAAATAACAGTATTAGCATATTTTGAAAAGACAGTAGCACATTGAACCACATTTACTCATTCATTTTTTTCTCATATATTTATCTAATATTAAAGGGGAATTGGAGAATAAACACATAAAGTATGTTGCTCTTCTTTCAAATCAGTATTAATAGATATGAGTATGGACAGCAAAACTGAAACAGTAAAGATGTTCCTGATATGAGATCTTGGAATAAAATATGTAGATTGTCCCTTTTTCTTAATAATGCTTCTAAATCTTCCATGAGAACTCACAGCTATTCCACAAGATTTTGTATGGAAGGACATAAACCAGTGTATGCTAAGTTTAGTGTTATTTGGTTGGGGGCAACCTAGAATGGCAAATGCTTCTACTCTAAGTAATAAGTGCTGCTATAACAAAGAAGTCCAAAGCTGCAGGATTCTGGTTGATGGTTATAGAAAGATGGGAGAGATCATTCTATCTCTTTCTCTTCTTGTGAACTGTAACATTGAAGCCATAAATCTTATTCAAAACCTAGGTCTTCAAGTTTTATTGTCAGAATTGTGACTTTATGGATATGAAAGATAATTATACTTAGTTATAAAAAATCAGTTTATAGTTTATGTTTTCCTGCAAGGGGTGTATGTGTTTGTGGGTGTACACATTAAAATTTAAAAAAAATGGTACTAGGACCCACCACTGACCAGAGCACAGACTTCCAAATTGTATATAGAGGAGAGTGACAAGATGCTGAAACTTGACTCTACACCTTCATTTTAATCAACTGTGGAAAGCAAGAATGGTTATGAGAGACACACACACACAGAAAGAGACAGATTATCTTTCAGATTCTCACAACCATCTATTTAAAGTCAGTTTTTCCTAGTATGCTCTTATTCTATTTTTACAACTAAGAAATGAGATGTCTAATTTTCACATTTTATGACAAAACTGTGATGATAATTATGATATCATTCATACATTTATATATGAATGTAGTTTTGTCATTGTTGCCCAACAAAGTAGTTTCCTTAGTGCTTTCTAAGTTTTTATATTTCCATATTTCATTTGGAAGAAAGTATTTATCATTGTTTAGCATTTGAGTTCATCAGAATTTCAAATAATTCAGAATTTCTGGTTCTTGTGCATGTAAAATAACTTGGAGTAGAAAATAATTTGCTTAATGTTTGTTTTGTAATAATTTATTTACTCATAGTAAGTGTGGTTTTAGTAGGTGTCTTGCTTACTGACAAATCTTACTATCATCAGCTTTAGCTTGAATTGCAAATATTTTATTCACTCATTCATTTGCCATATTATACGATTAAGACCACTTGTATTTGAGAAACAGCAGCAAATCCACTCATAAAACCTAATATTTGTTTCCTAGTTAAGTCTTGTAAATTGAAATAGGAATATATGACATAAAAGTATAAATATATATAAATATGTCTATATATTGAGAAGGACTAAACTTTCAGTACTATTTCAAAATTAGTATTTATTTAACTAATTGATAACTTGGAAAATTTGTTACATGAATTACCGATTCTTAAAAATTTCACCAACATGAAGTATTCATATTTTGACCTCCCACATCTGGGTGAAAGTTGTAGCTATTTTGCATTGCCATGCCGTAGGTTGAGTAGCAGAATATATTACATTTATTAAATAAGGTAAAAGACCACAGTGTCATGGAGTTTTGAGCACAAATGCAGTATTTTAATTTAAAATCAGATTTCATAAGATCAATAGAGACCTATTCTTTAAAACTGAATTATAAGCTAATTCTTTTTCACACTTCACTTATTCTCCTAGTCAAAGGGATAATTTTATATTAAATAACAATTGATCAAACATTTGCATTTCTTCTACAGTTTTAAGAGCTACTTCCTACCTCAGTTTACCCATCTCTTCTCTAACTTGAATATTGAAAGTATGCATATGTACACCAACTTAAACTATTGAATACCAAACCATACAGATTTTAGGATACTGAAATTAATAATGTCGAAGAGGCAAAGTACTTCAGCTATTTTCCCAACTACCATATGCTTAGTGAAATTGGTAACATTTAATATGGAAAAACATCAGTGGCATTGTGTCACTTCAAACACATTCAGTTAGTTTGCGGGTGTTCCCATGTATTGGCATGTTTCCCTATAAGATTCACATAAGTAATGTTTAAGAAAAAGAAAACCAAAGTACAAACTAAATTACATATACTAAAATTTATAGAATATCTACATGATGACTCAAACACAATTGTCATATTAGTAGTATTTAGATCTCATTTTTGTGTTATTTTATTTTGTATATATAAACTTTTTTGTTTTACATATTTCCATTTTAAATGTTTATTGCATTTTGTCATTGCATATTATTGTTTTGTTAAACTTTCACTCAAATACTTCAGTGAAACACTAAAATTAAAGGAAGAAACAATATATGAAACTAATTTTACATAAAATAATGTACCAGACATAAATATATAAAAGCTTTGAATATGAAATGATCTTTACCATGTT
>PVJS01016866.1:0-36915 GCA_004027185.1 Glis glis
GAGGGCCTCAATAAGTAGAGAGAGAGAGAGAGAGACAGGGAGAGAGAGAGAGAGAGAGAGAGCTGAGCTGGCCGCGAAACCAGATCCACCGGTCTCCGCCTCCCAAAGTACTGGGATTACAAGTGTGTGCCACCACGCCCGGCTAGGAGTATTTTAGATTTTTTAAAACTGTATTTTCCTTTTTTTCTCCCAATTTTGTCTCCTTTCTGCCTAATATTTTTCTTTTTTTTTTTTTGTGGTACCGGGGATGGAACCCAGGGGCATTCTATCTCCAAGCTACACCCCCGGACCTATTTTTTATACTTTATTTTGAAACCAGGTCTTACGAAGTTGCGGAGGGCCTCACTAAGTAGCTGAGGCTGGCCGCAAACCCGGATCCTCCGGTCTCCGCCTCCCTATTCTACCTCATCATCTTCACATTCCAACTTACCTTCCATCAACTTCTGTATCATGTGGTGCTGGAAATGGTCTTGGGCACATACGGGCTCCAGCCGACAGGGGTTGAGCTAGAGATGCATCTGCGTTGTGTTTAGTGGGAGCACACACGCGGTCCACAGTCACTCTTGTACCTTCCTTCCCAGCGTGGGAGTTTCCGGGAAGGCTCCCACCATCGTCCGTGCTGATTCACCTAGGGTCCTGACCCAGAGGCGCAGGGCCTGTTGTGATATGAACACGTCCTGTAATAGGGCCCTAGAGAGCCCTAACAAGAGTGACTCCATGTTCTACCTGATCTTGAATTCCCCTCAGGCCCAGAACAACCAATCAGTGAAAAGAGCACATAGCACAACCCCTGAAGCATGAACTAACATCCTGCTTACCTAACGCCAGCATCCCGGAAGCGTTGGGCCATGTTCCAGACATAACATACCTTCCTAACTCGAAGTTGGGCCATGTTGCAGACATAACGTACCTTCTCAACTCGAGCCAATCAAAAAATAACACAACTCCTGCTTACTTCAGACTAGTGGTTTTGTCAGCACCCCATTGGCTGTAACTTAGGCAACAAGCTCCCCCATCCCCGACCACCTGCGTGTGGTTTTTGCCTTTAAAAACTCTGTGTGAAACTAGTTCGGGGTCGCAGCTCCTAACTTTGCATTGGACTGCATCCCTAGCCTGGCTAGCCTGTTTTAACCGTGGCTGAATAAATCGACCCTCCAAACCCAGATAGACTCCTCTTCTTCCTTGAGACACTGGACCAGGCATAACACTGTGGTATGCGGACAGGTAGTGGAGGTGAGGGGATGGAGTGGAAAAGATCCCATTCGTCAGCTGTGACAAAATACTCGAGACAAATCACCTTAAGGGAGGACGGGTTGATTTTGGCTCCCGGTTTCAGAGGTCAGTCCACAGTCACTTGGCCTGTGGCGAGGCAGAGCATCAGAGTGGAAGCTCAGGGCGGAGGGAACGGCTCACCTCATGGAGATGGGAAGCAAAAGAGAAAGTGAGATGAAAGGGCAGGGGCAAAATATACCCTTCAAGGACGCGCCCCTCAGTGACCTACTTCCTCCAACTAGGCCCCGGGTCCTAACATTTCCACCATCTCCCAACAGCCCATTAAGACGTGAATCCTGAAGTGGATTAAAGCCATCCGTGGTCAGAGCCCTCATGATCCAGTCACCCACCAAAGACCCACGTCTGAGCACTGCCGTACCGGGCACCAAGCCTTCAACTTGTGAGCTTTGGGGGGACATTTAAGATCCAAACCAGCTGGGTGGGGTTGTGCACACCTGTAATCCCAGGACTTGGGAGGCTGAAACAGGAGGATTGCAGGTTTGAGATCAGCCTCAGCAATTTACTGAGATCCTCAGCAACTTGGCAAGACCCTCCTTCCAAATAAAAAGGATTGGGAGTGTAGTTCAGAGATAGAATGTGCCTGGGTTCAATCCTGAGTACTGAAAAGAAAGAAAGAAAGAAAGAAAGAAAGAAAGAAAGAGAGAGAGAGAGAGAGAAAAGAAGAAAAGATCCAAACCATAACACAATCAGAAGCTGATCTGTATAAAATTTCTTCAAATCTTACAGCTCATTTAGGGGAAAGACAAAACACTTTGGCAATGTTTTCTCCAAATTTGAGAAACATACTAGAAATGAAATTATGTTGCCAGTAATAGGTTATAAAAAACTATATATAAGAGTAAAACATGACCAGGCCGGGCGTGGTGGCGCACGCTTGTAATCCCAGTACTTTGGGAGGCGGAGACCAGAGGAACTGGGTTCGCGGCCAGCCTCAGCTCTCTCTCTCTCTCTCTCTCTCTCTCTCTTTCTCTCTCTCTTTCTACTTAGTGAGGCCCTCCACAACTTCGTGAGACCCGGTTTCAAAATAAAGTATAAAAAATAGGGCCGGGGGAGTAGCGCGGAGGTAGAATGCCCCTGCGTTCAATCCCTGGTACCGCAAAAAAAAAAAAAGAGTAAAACATGACCAATGAAAGGTTAAATTATTTAATCTTTTCACTGTATATAATATTATAAAATTGTTGTCATATAATGAGGTACTCAAGAGAACAGGCCAAAAAAAGTAGGAAAAAATTATAGAGGCATGTCAGGCAGTTTGTTAATAAAAATATTATACTATTTTTAGGATGTAATTTCTTTTCTTATTTTTATTAAAATAATGTTTAAAAATTTAATATCATTTAGTAATGTTTCCCTTTTAAGCTTTGTATCTTATTGTGTATTCATAATTTTCTTCTCTCTTTTTTTTGTGAGTGTGGTACTGGGGATTGAACCCAGGAGCATTCTACCTCTGAGCTCCACCCCCCAGCCCTTTATATTTATTTATTTTTTTGTTTTGAAACAGGGTCTCACTAAGTTGCTGAGGCTGTCCTTGAACCTGCAACCCTCTTGTCTCAGCCTCCCAAGTACTGGGATTACAGGCATGTACCACCATATCCAGCTCCCCCAGCCATTTTTATTGATTTTTTTCAAGTGGAACAGGTTCTTGCTAGATTGCTGAGGGTCTCACTGAGTTGCTGAGGCTAGCATTGAACCTATGATCCTCCTGTCTCAGCCTCCCAAGTCCTGGGATTGACAGGCATGTACCACGAGGCCCAGCATTTTCTTTTTCTTAAAGAGGGCCCAAAGATGGTATGAATTTCAAGCCCCAACAAGACTTCCTCCACCCGTCAGCCAGACCCACCTAGAAGCCTGCCAAAAGGCTCCGTGGTCCAGCTTCCCAGGGTGCGGAGTAGAGTGGAGCAGGGGGCAGGGTGTGCATGGGTCACAGACGACAGATCTTCAGGACAATGCCAGACACTGCCTCGGGTGCTGAATTCATACTGGGAAACAGGGTGGACATGGCTCCTGCTCTTGAGAAACGCATGGTGTGGTGAGAGAGAAGCTGTCTGGCAGGAATTACGAGGCAGAGTGGCCAGAACTGGGCTATGGAGCACAGGGTGCTGCAGGAGCAGACTCAAGGGCTGCCGAGCAGAAGACACACGTGGGGTTGATGTGAATGTGTGAGCTGTGGGAACAAGCGAGGTCCCAGATGGAAGGGAGGTGAGGGAGAGGCAGGATGGAATAGGGTGGACTTTTCAAAAGGGCTGGGGCGTAAAGCTACGCTATCACTGCGGTGAGCTCATGGTGGACTGCAGAGCTGGGCTACCCAGTCTTTTCATATTGGTTATCAGATCTAAACACCTCTGGCAACCTCTGGTGTCCAATTTATCCTTAAATATTTAAAAATTTTAATATCATTTTAATAACATGTCCCTTTTAGTCAAAGTAATGCATATGGAAATTGTAGACTATTTAGAAAATACAGATGAATGAACTAAAAGAGAAAATAGTCCTAACACCATCTGCAGCCACCATTACCATTTGGGGGTACATTCTTCTTTGTCTTTTCTACATAGGAGTCCTTGTGAAGACTATCATACTTTATACATAAAAATTTGTGACTGAATAACAGTAAGCCTTGGAATGGAGAGTGTATCCATCAGCATTCTTGAAGCTATAATCTAAAAGACTGACCATGTAACTTAGAGGAAAGAAGATTTATTTTCTTATGGTTTTGGGTTCAGTCCATGTGAGGCCGGGGACCGCGGATCTCAGGGCATGACAGCAGGAAGTGGAGAAAGGGAGAGCACGTGGGCTGTGCTCACATCATGGAGGCCAGAAGCAAGAGAGCGAGCCGGGGAGGAGGAACCTTATATATAACCCCCAAGGTCACACCCCCAGGGACCCATCTCTGGCCTACCGGGTACCACCCAGGTAAATCCATTACAATGGATTTATCCACTTCTGGGATTACAACCCTCATGACTCAATGATATCAATATTCAATACCCTGAATATTAATAAATGAGCTCTTTAGGGGACATTCTATATCTAACTATAACAGAGAGGAAGACGGGGAGCTGTGTGTCAGAGATTTGGGTGAATATAGGGGTGCAGTTTGTAGCTGTGTCTATGGTGGCGTCCAGCAAGCTGGAGCCTGCTCCACTGTGATAGTGTGGGCATAAAAGCACAGAAAGTTTCCATGTGGGCACTGAGAGGAGACGGCCTCAAGCCTACAAACAAAAAAGACTGTCTAATCAAAGTCGGAAGGGCTCCATCAGGCCTGGAATCTAAATGTGACCCAGTTGAATCCCGGCCCCACCTGGCTCCTCTCAGCAGCGCTGCCTTCAAAGCCGCAGCTTCCAGCAACCAACGTCATCGCAAAACCCTCAAGCTCTGGGTCTTTGTCAAGTGTATAACTCAGGGGGGTATATAACACAGAGCGATACTTCCTAAAAAACGTTCTCTCCTCTCCCAGAAACCTCATTTAAACAAGGCAGATACCTCGGCGTCATTCCCCAAACATCCCTGGGGAAAAATACACCCCCAAAGCACAAAACACACCCAGCCCTCGCCTTTGCACTTCCTCGCTTCTTTTCCCTTCTCCACTTCTTCCAAATCAACACTCCCAAATGCCAAAAAGGGCCAGCCCTACAAGGAAGGGCCCTCGTTGGAGGCCTGGGGGAGAAAAGAAATGAGCAAGCAAAGCCAGACTCCTCTTCAGCGGAGGGGAAGGGGCATCTTGGTCTTTCTTCCGATGCCGTAACTCACCTCCCCTCCTACCCCACCCCAAGCCTTTTTTATTTTTTAAATTTTTATTTATTTATTTATTTATTTATTTTGCAGTACTGGGGATCGAACCCAGGGGCATTCTACCTCCAAGCTACACCCCTAGCCCTATTATTTTTATTCTTTATTTTGAAACCAGGTCTCACGAAGTTGCATCACTAAGTAGCTGAGGCTGGCCGTGAACCCAGATTCTCCAGTCTCACCCTCCCAAGTACTGGGATTACAAGTGTGCCCCACCATGCCCGGCTTATTTTTTGTTTTGAAACGGTCTTGCTAGGTTGCTGGGAGTCTTGTTACTTGCTGAGGCTGGTCTTGGGCCTGTGATCCTCCTGTCTCAGCCTCCAAAGGACTGGGATTACAGGTATGGGCTACCATGCCCGCTCTTCCTCTTTATATAAAGCTATTATTGCCATCATGGGGACCCCCCACTTTCATGACCTCATTTAATCTTAATCATTCCCCAAAGGCTCCACCTCCAGAAACTATTGCCATATGAACCTAGGGATTACATTTTCAACACTTGAACTTTTTTTTTTTTTTTTTTTGGCGGTACCGGGGATTGAACGCAGGGGCGTTCTACCTCCGCGCTACACCCCCGGCCCTATTTTTTTATACTTTATTTTGAAACCGGGTCTCACGAAGTTGCGGAGGGCCTCACTAAGTAGAGAGAGAGAGAGAGAGAGAGAGAGAGGGAGAGAGAGAGAGCTGAGGCTGGCTGTGAACCCAGATCCTCCGGTCTCCGCCTCCCAAAATACTGGGATTACAAGCGTGCGCCACCACGCCCGGCAACACTTGAACTTTTGGGGGACACATTTGAACCATAGCAGGGTGCACTCATAAAATTCTTTCTTTCTTTCCTTTTTTTTTGTGGTACTGGGGATTGAACCCAGGGACATTCTACCTCTGAGCTACATGCCCAGCCCTATTTTATTTTTTATTTTGAAACAGGGTCTCACTAGGTTGCTGAAGATCTCACTAAGTTGCTGAGGCTGTCCTTGAACTGTCAATCCTCCCATCTCAGCCTCCCAAGTACTGGAATTACAGGCGTGTACCACCAACCCCAGCCATATAATTCTTTTTTTTTTCTTTTTTTTTTTTTTGCGGTACCGGGGATTGAACCCGGGGACGTTCTACCTCTGAGCTACACCCCCGGCCCTATTTTTTATACTTTATTTTGAAACCAGGTCTCACGAAGTTGCAGAGGCCTCATTAAGTAGCTGAGGCTGGCCGCGAACCCAGATCCTCCGGTCTCCGCCTCCCAAGTACTGGGATTACAAGCGTGCGCTACCACACCCGGCCATAGAATTCATTTTTATCCATCACATCATTTAAAGAACACCATGATCTGCTTGAGGTCTCAAAAAGGAGTGTCAGAAAGCCGAACTCCATCAGGGTCTGGTCCACACAGCAGGCAGCAGAGCGTGCTCAGCTCTCACCTCTTCATGAGCCACCTTGCTTCTCTCCCCTCACATACAGTCACTGCATCCTGCCCTCTGCCCTCACCTTTCCTCTCAGGTCTTCTCCAGACTCTCTGCCACTACCTGGTCCTGCCCACCACCTCCACTCACCTGGACTATCGCTTTGTCCCCGCTGGGAAGTCCTCTGCTCTTGCCTCTTTCACACACATCACTTGGCACTTGCCCATGCTTCCTCTGTGTGACACCATCTTCCCTACTGTGATGCTGACAGAAGCTCAGCAGATAGTGCCACCTGACCTCATAATTCCAGCCTCCAAAACTAAGCAGAATAAACCTCTTTTCTTTAGAGAATACCTCATCTCAGGTATTTTGTTATGGCAACACAAAACAGACCAAGATACCTTCCAAAGCACAGTCCAATCAAAGCAGATCACCCTCTCCTCTCTCACCATCTTATTTTACACTCTCTCCTCCTGTCATATCTCACACCACATTAGGATAACAGCTCATGTATGCCCAGGTCCTTGTATGGCCATACCCAGGTCAATTAGGTAAGAGCTCTAAGAATGCTTATTGGTTTAAGGTTGCTTTAACCAGATATGAAGGCTGAGTTAGAGCCTACTATAGCGTACACAGGTTGCCATAACAAAATGCCACAGGCTGGGTAGTTTAAACAGCAGGAATTTATTTTCTCCCAGTTGCAGCAGCTGGAAGTCCAGCCCTGGGCTGTTGACAGGGTTGTCTTCTCCCAAGTGAGACCTCTCTCCTAGCTTGCAGGTGGCCACCTTCGCCCTGGGTCCTCATCTGGCCTTCACTCTCTGTGCCTGTTTCCCTTGTGTCTCTTCTCAGGTTGGTCAGGTTGGATTGGAGCCCGTCCCTAATGGCCTCCTTTTAGCTTAATCAATTCTTTAAAGATCTTATCTCCAAACACCGGTACCTCCTTAGGTACTTGGGGTTAGAACTTCAACCTATAAATTTGGAGGGGGGACAGAGTTCAGCCCATAACAGAGGCCAAGGCAAGATGGTATCACAGAAAGCCAACTCATACATTAAACCTGGGAAAAAAGGAAAGCCCCACATAGAGACTGGGCAGTGAGGCTGGAGGCTAGGAGGACCGAGGAGGCCCCAGCAAGGTCTTGGGCAGAAAGAGGTGGCAGAATTCTTGGTCTGGCTGCTTATAGGGAGCGAGTGCCAGGGTGGGACTTAGATATTAGGTGTGGAATGTGCACTCAAGGAGAGCTCAGGCCCGGGGAACCACACCCACCAGGAAATTCCTGTGTCTATCTTTCTCTGCACTCTGAGGCTCTTGGTGCGTAGGACTAATTCATCCATCTTGGCCTCTCCAGCATCGAGAGGCCTGGACCGGTGAAAGGACACAGCAAGGTTTGTGAATGGAATTAATGAGTCTCCTCATGAGGCTAGGAATGAATGAATGCCGCGTTTTCAAACCATCTGTGAGCTGGGTCAGCGTGGAGGTGGCTGATTCCATCGGTCTGTGTTCATTTAGGGTGAAAAGGTGACAGGCAGGTGGCAGAAGTGGCAATCCCAGTCACGCTCCGATCTGATCTGTGTGCATTCATTCACTGAGCGATCTTGGCACAACTCCCTGCCTTGCTGCCTGGCTGTTTGCTAATAACACACCTGATGTTTTCAACCCAGAGGAGTCCCTTCCGTGACCCAAGCTGAGTAAATGGTGCAGCCAAAACACTGTCAAAACACTTTGGCTAGGATACAGCCAAAGACTTTTGAGACTGAACCCACAGGCATTCAACCTCCAAGATATACCCCAGCACCATTTTTTTTAAAACAGGGTCTTCCTAAGTTGCTGAGGGTCTCAACCAAGTTGCTGAGGTTGGCATCAAATCTATGACCCTCCCGAAAGTGTGCAGAATTCTTTTGTGTGTGTGTGGTATACAGACAAATGTGTGTGTGTGTGTGTGTGTGTGTGTGTGTGTTACTGGAGATTGAACCCAAGGGCATTCTACCTCCAAGCTACACCCCCAGTTCTATTTTTATTTTTCATTTTGAAACAGGATCTCACTAAGTTGCTGAGGGTCTCGCTAAGTTGCTGAGGCTGGCCTCAAACCTGCAATCTTCCTGTCTCAGCCTCCCAAGTACTGGACTTACAGGCATGTGCCACCACACCCAGCTAGAGACAAACTTTAAAAATCCTTATTTCTGGGATAATAAAGTGACTTGGGAGGACGTGCTATGACCGGATGAAGTAAGCAGGAGGCAGAAGAACTGGTTGTGTGCACCTGGCCAGGTGTTCCCTCTCAGGTCTGCACAGGGCAGGCTGACAGCCAACCCACCTTTACCTCAAGTAGATACAATGGAAGCAAATTATTGCTTTTAAAGGCCTCTAATCACAGGGGAAAGGTGTAAGTTACTTCACAATGAGGTATAAGATTATCTCTGCCTAGGCTGGAGATGTAGCTCGGTATCTAGCATGTGCACAGTCCTGGGTCCCCTCCCCAGCACCGCAAAAACAAAACAAACAAACAAACAAAAACCCTCAGTTCCTAATGCTTAGATCTTATAATCGGAGACTTAGAACTTTGTGGTAATCCCAGTGTATATCCTTTCAACACACCAAGAGATAGGAGAGTAAGTACAATGATTTCCCCGTGGTGGACTCAACTATTTCCTTCTCCAAACCCTCAAGACCCCAGAATGTAACTTTGTTTCTTCTACCCCTGAGCTACACCCCCAGACTAATTTTATTTTTTTATTTTGAAACAGGGTCTCACTAAGTTGCTAAGGGCCTCACTAAGTTGCTGAGGCTGGCTTCAAACCTGCGATCCTCCTGTCTCAACTTCCCAAGTACTGGGATTACAGGCATGCACCACCACACCCGGCTGGAGATGATGTCTTTAAAGAGGTGACTGACTTAAAATGAGGTCTTTAGGGTGGTCCCTAATCCAATCTGACTAGGGTCCTTGCAAGGAGAGATTAGGGCCCACAGGACACATAGACCAGGGAGGACCACGTGAGGCCGCAGTGAGTGGGCAACTTTCACTCAGAGAAGCAAAAGCCGCCCACACAACCATCATGGACCTGGAAGACTCCAGAGCTGTGGGAAATACATTCCTGCTGTTTCAGCCCCCCGGTTTGTGGCATTTTGCTATCGCATGCTTAGCTAATGGATGCACCCATTTTATAGTAAGAGATTGGTCCAAAGTCCCAGAACAAGTTAGGCATGGACCAAGAACCCTAAGTGTTTGAGGGTTTTGTTTATGCACTTTTTGTTTGTTTGTTTTGCCCTTATTTCATTTATTACTCCATTTTGTCTTGTAATGACATATTTTATAACATATTTTATATAACATTGTGTATGTGTGTGTGTGTGTGTGTGTGTGTGTGTGCACGCGCACACGCATGCGTGTGTGTGGACGCACACACGTGGTACTAGGGATTGATCCCGGGGGCACTCTACCTTCAAGCTACATCCCCATCCCACTTTTACTTTTCATTTTGAAACAGGGTCTCACTGAGTTACCAAGGCTGATCTCAAACCTGCAATCCTCCTGTCTCAGCCTCCCAAGTACTGGGATTACAGGTGTGTGCTACCATGCCGGCTTTTATATGACATTTAAAAAGTAGCCTTTATTAAGTTCTCTTTATTATCACAAACATGTGTATGTCCACTGTAAATATTTTAACTTTCGACTAATTAGGATAACTTAAAGGAAGAAAATATAATTCTGCAATCTGATCGCTGGTGGCCACAGCCACTGTCCATGCATTGGAGGCGGTAGCATTTACATCTAAGCATTTACATCTCCTGTGCCCAGAGACAAACCCCTTCTGCTTTCCCTTCCCTGCCAGGAATGGCCTTGCTAAAGTCTCTTCTTGCTCATGTTACATAAAGTAAGGAGGAGGTTTACTCTGGCTTGAGGATGTCTCTGTAGTTTGAGTTCCCAGGTAACAAACCACAACCTAATTTAAGACTATACTTTTGTAACAAGCAGCTGAGCCTCAGCCATAGCAGGTAGCCAAATCATCACCCCATGCCCTGTGTTCCAGAAAAACAGTGAACAGTGTAAGCAGTATGAGAACTGTAGCCCAAGGCAGAAGGTGCTGTGAGAGCCAAGGAAGAGGCCAACAGAGCCCAGATGCACAAGTGCGATTTATTAGGGGGTTACAGACAGAAGCGTCTCTCAGGTTGCAGCGAGACAGGAAAATCCTTGCACCCCAAGGGAGACAAAGGTGGGTCTCAGCCAACTTCTCAAAAACAGTTAACATGGCCAGCATCAGTTAAGAAGCAGTCTGAGTGTCGGGGGGTCCGTGTGACACGCTCAGCTGACTACCTTAACAATTTTGTCCCGTGGGGTTTGGGATGCACGCCAGAGTCACCTGGCCGACAAATGGCGATTATGACCAAGATGTCAAGGTAGATCTCTCTACCCGCTGCAGACAATCAGTTGATTTCTCTGCATTGCTCTGTGTTCAGCCTAAAAAGTTGGTCCATGGGCTCTCTGAATTTCTCCTGTTTCTGAGTGCTGCCTGATTCATGAATTGTTCTTTGCTCAAATAAACTCTATTAAATTTAATTTTTCAGCCAGGTGTGGTGGCGCACACTTGTAATCCCAGTACTTGGGAGGCTGAGACATGAGGATGACAGGTTCACGGCCAGCCTCAGCTACTTAGTGAGGCCCTCTGCAACTTAGTGAGACCCTGTTTCAAAAGAAAGAATATAAAATCGGTCTGGGGGTGTAGCTCAGAGGTAGAATGCCCCTGGGTTCAATCCCCAGTACCACAAAAAAATTAATTATTTTTCACATAACAGCTGGCACAGCTGCAGCCCCCCTCCAGTCAGCCTCCCCAGCTGCTGCTCCCACGAGCCTGGACTTAGGGATTCCACAGCGTTTTCTGCTGTGTGACTTTTATCCAAGCAGTTCCTCAACCCTTCCAAACACACTGAGATCTTTGAACAGAAAGGGCAAAAGGAAAGAACATGGAGAATAACGTAGAACTCTTGCTCACACTCAGATCCACCGAGAAACCTTCAACATTGTCAGCTTCAAAGGCTTTGGACTGGACAACCGGCCCTGGGACCTTGGTAGGAGGTGGGGGACAGCATAGGGATCGTAAACTGAAATGAGGAAAAATGACATCTGTGTTCTCACCAGCCTCTTCCTGGAATTTAGGTTACTATTCAAATATAAATGTGGGCAACATATCAAAGCAGGATTGGAAGTGCCTATAACTTTGTCATTAACAGAAATCATGGATATTTTCTTTTTTTTTCTCTCTTTTTTTGTGGTACTGGGGATTGAACCCAGGGGCATTCTACCTCTGAGCTACACCCCCAGTCCTATTTTTTTTATTCTTTATTTTGAAACAGGGTCTCACTAAGTTGTGGAGGGCCTCACTAAGTAGCTGAGGCTGGCAGCGAACCTGGATCCTCCTGTCTCAGTCTCGCAAGTACTGGGATTACAAGTGTGCACCACCACGCCCAACTGGATATTTTCATATCACATTGTTATAATTCGATACAAATATCCCCTAAAGAGTTCATTTATTAATATTCAGGATTAATATAGTTGAGTCATGAGGGTGTAATCCCGGCAGTGGATAAATCCATTTTGATGGATGGATTATTTATTTATTTGTTCATCTATTTATCTATGTATCTATCTATTTATTGGTGTTGGGGGTGGAACCCAGGGGCCTTCTACCTCCGAGCTATGCCCCCAGCCCTATTTTATTTTTTTATTTGGAAACAGTATCTCACTAAGTTGCTTAGAGCCTCCCTAAGTTGCTGAGGCTGGCTTCTAGCCTGCAATCCTCCTGTCTCAGCCTCCCACGTACTGGGATTACAGGCCTGCACTACTGCACCCCACTCATTGTAATGGATTTATCTAGTGTGGTTGGAGAGGTGAGCCCTGGGGGGGGTCAGCCTTGGGGATTATACATGGTTCCTCCTCCCCACACTCTCCCTCTCTTGCTTCCAGCCTCCATGATGTGGGAAGCACAGCCCATGTGCTCTCCCTCTCTCTGCCTCCTGCCATGTTTTGAGATCATTGGTCCCCAGCCTCACAGGGACCCAAAACTATAACAAAATTAATCTTCTTTCCTCTAAGCTACATGGTCGGGTCTTTAGATTATAACTGTGAGAATGCTGATTAGAAGACACATTAAAGTTGTTGCAAGTCGGGCATGGTGGCGCATGCCTATAATCCCAGTACTTGGGAGGCTAAGACAGGATGATGGCAGGTTTGAGGCTAGCCTCAGCAACTTAGCAAGACCTGTTTAAAAAAAAATAGGGCTGGAGGCACAGAGGTAGAATACCCCTGGGTTCAATCCCCAGTACCAAAAAAGAAAAAAGTTGTTGCAGGTCCCTCTAAATATCATCTACCCTCATCACTTTGGTTTTTTTGGTGGTACTGAGGATGGAACCCAGGGGCATTCTACCTCCAAGCTATACCCCCAGTCCTATTTTTTTAATTCTTTATATTTTTGAAATAGGACCTCACTAAGTAGCTGTGGCTGGCCGCGAACTGCGATCCTCCAGTCTCACCTCCCAAGTACTGGGATTACAAGCTTGTGCTACAAGGCCCAGCTCTTACCCTCATCATTTTGAAATTATAGTATCTATTGGATGCACTGTAAAGTCTTATTATCGAATGCATTAAAAAATATATGCATTTGTGTGTGTGTGTGTGTGTGTGTGTGTGTGTGTGTGTGGTGTGTGTGTTACTGGGGATTGAACCCAGGGGCATTCTACTTCCGAGCTGCACCCCCAGCCCTATTTTATTCTTTATCTTGAAACAGAGTCTTACTAAGTTGCAGAGGGCCTCACAAGGTTGCTGAGGCTGACCACAAACCTGCAATCCTCCTGTCTCAGCCTCCCAAGTACTGGGATTACAAGCGTGCGCCACCACGCCCTGCTTGGCATTGATTTTTAATACAGAAAAATCCCCTCAGTAGCATAGAGATAGGTTCCTTGACTGTGACGGCACCTGTTTTTCAAACAGAAAAAATTCTTGTGTATATGGGAAGTACACACAGGAGAAAGTAAGTGAAGGATTCAAGCACTGAAGCCAGATGTTTCCCATTCAGCTGAGACAGTCCCCACTTGTCTGTGAAGACAGTTGGCTACGTGCATGATGAGTGTTGACAATGGCTAGCTCCCTCTGCGTTCCCTTCCTCTTACATAGTAACAGAATCCCCAGTTTCACATCTCCCAGGATTCCTTGCAGGTAGGTGTGGATGCATGACCAAATTCAGGTCAACGAGAAACACATAAAAGTGGTTTGTGAAACATCCAGGTTTCCCTTAAAGGAAAGATTAAATTAACCTGCGTTAGCTTTTTATCACAGTGACATCTGAGAAAAACAGGAAATTTTTTTTGGAGGAAATATTTATTTTGGCTCACAGTTTTGGAAGATTCAGTCCTTGGTAGGCTGGCTCTCTGGCTTTGGGCCCAAGGTGAAGCTGAATGTCCTGGCGGAAGGTCGTGGCAGAGGGAAGCTGCTCGGCTCATGACAGCCAGGAAGCAGAGAGAGAGAGAACAAGGAAGGGGTGGGAACAAGATATACCCTTCAATGGACACGCCCCCAGTTGACCCACTTCCTCCAATTAGGCCCCGCCTCCTGCAGTTTCCCCAACCTCCCAATAACGCCGTCAAGTTATGAATCTGTCAATGGCCTGATCCACTGACCTGTCAGAGCGCTCATGATCCAGTCACTGCCCCAAAGCCCCACCTCTGAACACTGCCGCACTGGGGAGCACCCCTTCAACACATAAGACTTTGGGGGACAGTCCAGATCTACACTATAACAAACCTCGATAGCCATTTCCTTTCCTTCCCCATTCCTGTTGGGATTGTGGGAGCCGGGCCACCATCTTGGACCATGAGAAGGATGCCAGGCATCATAGAGGCAGAGCAATAAGTAGGGAGCGCCTGGATTTCCTGGCGATTATAGAGCCACCACCCCAGCCCTGCACTACCAACTCTGACTTTTATGTCACTTCAGTTAACAACTCAGTAGGAAACAGAAATTATTTATTTGGGGTCTTTTTATTTTTTAATTTTTTGGTACTGGGGATTGAACCCAGTGGCATTCAGCTCCAAGCTACGCCCCTAACTTTATTTTTTTTTTTTTTGGAACAGGATCTCACTAAGTTTCTGAGGGCCTTACTAAGTTGCTGAGGCTGGTCTCAAACCTGCGATCCTCCTGTCTCAGCATCCTAAATACTGGGATTACAGGTGTGTGTCACCATGCCCTTTTTATTTGGGGTCCTTAAGGTTAAAAATCTAGAACTCATTCTAAGTAATCCCAGTATATCACTTAGATTGTTAAGGAAGGCTCTTGTTGATAGAGTGAAAACTTATGACTTAGCTCCAGAGGTCAGATGAAAAGATTCCTTTAATATTTTGTTTTCTTTCTGTTTTTCAGTTTCATCAGAACTCAAATCCAGTCATGAGAAAGGAATCAGCCAGGTTTACTTGTAGGAAAGCGCCTGGCTCCTTCAGGAGATTCACTGAACTCTGGAAGGATTCGGACCTGACTCAAAATACTCCCAATTTTTACAAGTGTGTCAAGATGGCTATGATGTGCGGCATCATAATTTATTGAGACCAATGCTATGTGCAGACACGGTGCTTAATGCCTTTATGTAATTACTCATTCAATCCCCATTCACCCTTGGAATGGCGTTGCGTCATTACGCCTTATTTCAATGAGAAAGCAGAGGCTCAGAAGGGTGAAGAAACTTACTCAAAGTCCCACCAAAGGGGTCTGACTGACTCCAAAGTTAAGCTTCTAGAAAGTTCTAGAACCATCCTTGCTCCAGGAGCAGTCCTCTTCTAGCATAGTGTCAAAGAGCTGGGCCCGGCAAAATAACTAAATCAGTTTCCAACCGCGGGCAGTGTCAACTTCAAGGTGTCCCTGGAAGTTGCATTATGAGGAAGAAGCAAATGACAAAGTCCCAATTTTTGTTGAAATGCAATTGAAAAGGCTCATTGTTTTTTTTTTAATCCCAGTCCCCTATGAGCCAACAAATCGTCAGCACACAATTAAAAGCTGTTCTAAAACAAATACCTCAGAGAGTCTGTGATAATAAGATGCAGGGGAAGCAGGCAGACGGGAATTAGTGGCCAGTCTCGCTGTCGTAATTGTCAATGACGATAATGAGTTCAGGTGAGGACGTCGCCCGGCTCAGAATTCAGCGTTTGTTTTCTCTTCTGAAGCTCTGAACTACCTCTGTTAACTTCCCTGGTATTTTAACATTTGCCTTTTAGGTAGATTAAGCATTTTACTTCAAATAGTAAATATTAACCAGGCATGGTGGCGCACGTTTGTAATCGCAGTACTTGGGAGGCTGAGACAAGAGGATCGCAGATTCACAAACAGCCTCAGCAACTTAGAGAAATAGAGCCCTAGCCGGGCATGGTGGCACATGTTTGTAATCCCAGTACTTGGGAGGCTGAGACCGGAGGATCGCAGGTTGGCAGCCAGCCTCAGCTACTTAGTGAGATCCTCCGCAATTTAGTGAGACCCTGTTTCAAAATAAAGAATTCAAAATAGGGCTGGCTGGGTTCAAATCCTTAGTACCAAAAAAAAAAAAAATAGAATTGTTTATTCATCCAGCAGCAAACAGTGAATAGTGTTAAGCATAAAAAAGAATAAAGCTGAAGAAAGATGGGAGGAAGGAAGGAAGGAAGGAAGGAAGGAAGGAAGGAAGGAAGGGCAATTACTGAAACACCACCCTCCTGTATGGCTTCACTATCTTGTTATCTAATTTTATCATAAAAACAAATGCAATGAGTCAATAGATGGTTCTTAAATCCATCTTCCATCCAGGTACTATGTTGTGCATCAGGGATTAAACTACAAACAAAAAATTATGCATAAGAAAAAGGCCTCACTCCCTACCCTCAAGAGTTCTTAATCTTGCAGGGGAAATGACCAGCAGCCTGTAAGAGCATCAGAATGGAGGTGTGCAAACGCATGGCTCACACCTGTAATCCCAGTACTTGGGGGGCTGAGACAGGAGGATCATAGGTTCGAGGCCAGCCTCACCTGGTAGTGAGACTCTGTTTAAAAAAAAATAAAAGAATAAGAAGGGATGGCAGTGTAGCTCAATGATAGAACACCCCTGAGTTCAGTCTCCACTACCATACACACACAAAGAATGGAGGTGTATGTTTAGTGATAGAAGAACGCAGGTATGGGAGAAGACGTCCCTTTTGCCCAAGTTTGGTTTGGGAAAGAGAGGCTCCTACCTGTGCTGGGCACTGCGGGGGGTTCCAGTAGCTGGCTAAGAGATGCGAGGGTGTTCCAGGGAGGAAACTCCACAGGAATGGAGGCGCACATACAAGGCAAGGAGCAACTTTGTGTATGATTATGCCTAGGACAATACTGGCAGGAAATACTACAATATGACCATATGACAGTGGTTGCCTCTGGGATTAGAAGTGGATCAGTTTCATGTTCATAGTTTCTCATTTTTTTCCAAAATTTGAACAGATACTGAATGGTTTTTTGTTTTTGGTTTTTTTTTTTTTTTGGTGGTTGGTCCTGGGAATTGAACCCAGGGTGTTCTACCTCTGAGCTACACCCCAGCCCTATTTTATTTTTTAGTTTGAAACAGGGTCTCACTAAGTTGCCAAGGCTGACCTTGAACCTCTCAAGTACTGGGATTATAGGCGTATGCCACTGCACCCAGCTGATACTTAATGTTTATTTTATATTTATTTATTTATGTATTTATTTATTTATTTATTTATTTATTTTTGCAGTACTGGGGATTGAACTCAGGAGCACATGCTACCTCTAAGCTACACCCCAGCTCTATTTTTTATTCATTTTGAAACAGGGTCTCACTAAGTTGCGAAGGGCCTCACTAAGTAGCTAAGGCTGTCCTCGAACCTGCGATCCTCCTGCCTCAGCCTCCCAAGTACTGGGATGACAAGCGTGCGCCACCACGCCCGGCTCTTAATGTTTTTAATAAGGAAAAGAGATGCCCTTTGGGTTGGGGTTGGGGTTGGGTTTTGTTGCGTGAGTGGTAAGCTTGGGGATGTGGCTGAGGATGGAGAGGTCAGATGCTGAGGTAATCAATGATTCTAGAGAGGGGGCTCTGTCTGAGCAGCCCAGAGCCGCCTGCGGGAAGGAGACCTAGCCCTAGGTGAGCACAGCAGATCCAAGTCCTGGCGGGGGCACTCAGAAACATCCTGACCCGCGACCTGAGAGGGGAGTGGCCACCCCCAAACAGGACACTGGTGTGCTGATTCCTGTGAAGGGGGGGAGCAGTGGGAGCAGACAGGGGCTTTTTCTTTCTTTCTTTCTTTTTTGGGGGGGAGGGTACTGGGGATTGAACCCAGGGGCATTCTACCTCTGAGCTACACCCCCAGCCCTTTCTATTTTGAAACGAGGTCTCACTACGTTGCAGAGGGCCTGGCTAAATTGCCGAAGCTGGCCTTCTGTCTCAGCCTCCCAAGTGCTGGGATTACAGGCATGCACCACCATGCCGGGCAGCAGGGGCTTTTTCTGAGCTCCCCTCGTCTGCCTAAAAACAGATCCTCCCTGGGAATCTCACCAAACAGGGAAGATCAACTTGTCACAGGAGAGGAGACTGGAGGTGGCTGCACACCCAGCGGTCACCATAACGTGTGGCCACCCCCCACCCTGAACCCAAGCCCCGATTCCTTTCTGCCATAAAAGCTTCCATCACCGACCCTCCCTCCAGTCGTCTGGTTTTGGAGACTCCTGTGCGTGCAGAGGTAGTTAAAGATGGTTTTTCTCCCGTCAGCCTGTTCTGTGTCATTTTAATTAATATCCCAGTCGAAGAGGCTGAAGGGTAGAGGGAAGCCATTTTTCATTCCCCTGTAGTGAGATTCAGCCCCAGTCATTGCCCCAGGGAGGCTCCTGAGCAAAAGGACAGACAGGGTCACATGAAGGACTGTTCAGAATGTTAAGAAGTGGGGAGAAGCTGGAGGCCGGGGAAGGAGGTCTGAGACCAGGAGGGACAGGGCAGAGCCGGTGATGTTTTGGAGTGAAGAGAAGTAGATGGAGAGAGGGCAGAGGGCAATTCAGGCAGTGGAAACCATGCACAGAGGCCTGGAGGAAGCAGGGGGCATCTGTGCCTAGGACAGAGTTCAGATGGAGACCGTAGGAGATGAGCATTTCAGGTTAGTGACAGAGGCTTTCATTTAAAAATATTTTTACAAGCCAAGCATGGTGGCATACGTCTGTAATCCCAGTACTTGGGAGGCTGAGACAGGAGGATCCTAGGCTCAAAACTAGCCTCAGTAACTTAGTGAGGCTCTCAGCAACTTAGCAAGACCTTGTTTCCAAATAAAAAATAAAGTAGGGCTGGGGGCATAGCCTGGGGGTAGAACACCCCTGGGTTCCATCCCCGGTACCACAAAATAATAAATGAATAACTAACTAACTAAATAAATAAATAAATAAATAAATGTTTTACCATTAAATTCTTGACTTCTCATGGAATATAATATGACAGTGGGGCACTAGTCCTTTATGTTCACTACGATAGAGTTCTTATTGATTTTCAAATCATTTAATCTCCCAAGGTTCAGCACTATGGATAATGTGGGTAGTTCTAATTGGCCAATACTTATAGGCTACAAGGCAGGCGTGGTGGCACACACCTGTAATCCCAGTACTTGGGAGGCTAAAACAGGAGGATTGCAGGTTCAAGGTCAGCCTCAGCAATTTATAGGCTATAATTTGCTTTATTATTCATTATAATGCCACTGTTTTAAACTCTAGGGTCTGTGGTCCACAGCAGGGTTTCCCAGCCTCAGTACTGCTCTCTTTGATCTGGATAATTCCATCATAGTGGGGGCTATCCTGCATGGTAAAATGTTAAACAGCATCCCTACCTTCTACCCACTAGATGCCCGAACATCTACCTTTCGCCCTCCCCCACCTTCGTCTTTGGTTGGGACCATCAGAAATGCTTCCTGTCATTGCCAAAGGTCACTTGGGGACACAATCATTCCCATTTGAGAACCACTGGTCTAGAGATCTGGCGTCTAATTCTTGACCAAGTACTAGGGTTTGAATGGCCCCTCCAAAACTCATGCTGGAATTAACTGCCTTTGTAACAGTATCAAGAGATGGGACTTCAGGAGGTCATTAGGTCATTAGGTCATTAGGTCATGGGATAATCCACCCATGGTGGCTCATGGGTGGATTAATGTTGTTATTAAATGGAATTAATTGTCCTGGGTGTGGCTCCTGATGAAAGGATAAACGCAGACTCCTTTCTCTTGCTCTAAAGATATCTTGCCCTCCTACCTGCCTTCTGCCATGGGAAGACACAGTAAGAAAGTCTTCCGCAGGTACCAGCACCATGCTCTCAGACTTCCCAGCCTCCAGGACCTCAAGAAAGTCCTTTTCTTTATAAATAACCCGGTCTGAGCCGGGCGTGGTGGCACATGCTTGTAATTCCAGTACTTGGGAGGCTCAGACCGGAGGATTGCAGGTTTGGGGCCAGCCTCAGCTACTTGGTGAGACCCTCCGCAACTTAATGAGACTCTGTTTCAAAATAAAGAATAATAAAAAATAGGGCTGGGGTGTAGCTCGGAGGTAGAATGCCCCTGGGTTCAATCCCCAGTATCAAAAAATAAAAATAAAAATAAATAAATAACCCAGTCTGTGGTGTGCTGTAATAGCAGTAGAAAACACACGAAGACACCAATTCTTCTAAAACTATGTGTGCATATGAGCGCCCTGAGGGTCCTGTTAGTGTGCAGGGTCTGGCTCCGTAGGTCTGCAAGGGGGAGACCCCGGCTCTGCCCTTGGATAACCTTCAAGGCAATGCAGGTGTGCTGCTCTAGAAACACTTTTGAACAACCAGGCTCCAAACTGCACATAGAATCAGCGCCAATACGAGCGCTGATTCGAATGGGACGGGGTCATGTTTATTGTAGGTTTCCATTCATGAATTGGCCATGATCTCAGAGGATGTGCAAGATGACTGTGCACCACTTATAGAACTCATGAACATGGGGTCCACGAATACAATGAATTCTGTGACCTTTGAGCCTGCAGACTGCATCAACTCATGCATGTCATATTATTCGATTGCCAAATTGTTAATCCTTTCAACAGCAAGAAGAGCAGTTATAATTGATCTTCATTGGCAGCAAATGTTTCTATGTGGTCGTGGGACATTTTCTTATTATAACCATACCCCATCATCTAATCAAAGCCCATTTTTGGATTATGGCAAAATGTCCCTTTAAATAGTCTAGGAGTCTGATGTAAATTCAACTTGTCCGCCCAGATGAGCTTCGCATGATAGAACAGATGTGATTTGGAAGAGTTGAGCTGGAAAATAGATTTCTCAAAATTGAGTAATATTTTCTCTTACGTAATTGGAAGAATATAGTCACCCTTGATATCTGTGGGGGATTGGGCTCAGGACTGCAGATACCAATGTCTGTGGATGCTCAAGCCCCTTATAAAATGGTGTAATATTTACATATAACTTATGCACATCCTTCTTTATACTTGAAATCATCTCTAGTTTATTTTTTGTTTTGTTTACTTTTGTTTTTTGTTTTTTGGTACTGGGGATTGAACCCGGGGGCATTTTACCCCCAAACTATACCCCCAGTCCTTCTATTTTTTTATTTTGAATCAGGGTCTCACTAGGTTGCTGAGAGTCTTGCTCAGTTGCTGAGGCCAGTCTTGAACCTACAATCCTCCTGTCTCAGTCTCCCAAGTACTGGGATTACAGGAGTATGCCACCACGCCTGATTCCTAGATTGTTTACAATACCTAGTATAATATAAGTGCTATACAGGTAGTTATTATACTGTATTGCTTAGAGAATAATGGCAATAAAGAATCTGTATGTGTTCAATACCGATACAATTATTTTTCAAAATATTTTCAGAGCTGGGCATGGTGGCGCACGCTTATAATCCCAGTACTTGGGAGACTGAGACAGGAGGACAGCAGGTTCACAGCCAGCCCCAGCTACTTAGTGAGTTTCAAAATAAAGAATAAAAAATAGGGCTGGGGGTGTAGCTCGGAGGTAGAATGCCCCTGGGTTCAATCCCCAGTACTGCAAAAAAAAAATTTTTTTTCAGTCCAAGGTTGGTTGAATCTGTGGCTGTAGCACCTGTGGATACAGAGGGCTGACTATTTCCCTGGAGATGATACCCTCCCAAGACACTTCTCTGAAGAATATCACCGTTATGAATTAATTCACTCCATCCACAGATATTTAGAGACTGGCCCAAGAGCCGGTCTACCAGAGAGCAGCGACCCTGGCAGAGAGGTGTGGTCTGGTGGGGGAGGCCGACTGTACGTGGAATGATCTAGACAATGAGAAGGGCCCGCACGGAAGACAGTGGCATGCTGGTGGCACGGGAGGTGCTGCGGGTGGTCAGGGCCACCTCTCCAGAAATGGTGCGTAGAAGCTGAGCGCCGCGTAAGAAGGAGACGGGCCTGCAAAGGCGTGCAGGAAGGCCCTTTCAGAGGCAAAAAGCGAAGCAAAGGCACGTAGACAGGTAGACAGAACGCAGGGAAAGCAGACTGCAAAACCAAGAGCCAGAAAAGAAGGGCCTTGGCCCAGCGGGGCACTAGCTAGCTCAAGGAACTTGAGCAATAGGCCCTCATCTTTTCTAGGTCCCCGTGCCTGCAAAAACAAGGGGTGACCTAGATCAGTGGTTCTCGAATGTGGCTGGATCTTGGCAATACCTGGGAAACTTCCCAAATGCTGATGACTTCATCGGTCTGGGCTATGGCTTCAAGCATGGGGACTAAGTGTCCCCAGGTGATTCTAAGGTAGGCGGCACCTTGGGAGCCCTGACCTGGATTATCTGGGAGGTCTTGTCCCTCCCACCGCCTGCTGATAAAGGGCTGACCCTGTGGAGACAGTCAAGGACCTCAAGCAGCCAGGCCTCCCCGGGCCTCTGACTCACCCACTGCTCCGTGTGGGGAGTTGACCTGGATTTCTCTCTCCCCTTTCATACCATGATTATTCTATGGCGCGGATAGACTGTTTCCTTACTTAACCACGGGGCTGAGATCTCATCTCAGGCCAGCAGTCTTCTTCCCAGCTGGAGGAGGTAATGTGATATTCCCTGCAGGGTTTCTTTCTATCGCTCAGCCTCTCCAAAGAAAATGTTCTTTTCCATTGCTTTCAACTGGAGCATAAAAAGAGAAGACTATAGTTGTATCGGCACTTCCTTTATAAATGAGGGCAAACAATGAAATCGCTCCCAGCTTGCCATCCAGGTAAACTCAAGACAAATTTAGAAACCTGGAACTTGAGCCATCATTTGACAAACCTGGTGAGGATATGTTTCGTTCTTCCAGTCTCATTTCCCCCGTCCTTTTTAAAATCCCCTAAGATCTAATCCAAAAAGACAGGTAGTGTTTTCAAAGGCCCAGGCTCCCTGAAGGACTTAACTCTGTTAATGACCAAGGCCACCAAATTCCAGCTCAAACAGATTAGCCCAGTTAAGTCCCTGGCATTAGGGTCTGGTCTAACAGCCAGGCCTGCTGAGAAGCCGTCAACCCTCCTGCACACAAATCCTCCATAAACTCCCAATAATAGCAACTTAATCTATGGAAGAAGCAACAAAGGACATGTGCTAAGTATAGCCCGGGCCTCAGAGCAGAGCATCCTTCAGCATAGAATGCGAGCCACATGTTCCGGTTGTCCTGTTAAGCAAGAAAAAAGAAACTCGTGACATTAATTTCAGTTAATATTTTATTCTATCCCAGACAGCCGTACTGTTATCACCTCAACACATAATGGACACGAAACCTTTATTCATGGGATATTGTATATCCTGTTTTCCTTAGCAATGCTTGGAAATCCCACCAGTATCTTACAGCACTTCTCAACTTGAACAAGATACATTTCGAAGGTTCGAGAGGCCCCAGGCGGTGGCAGCTGCTGGAGTGGGCAGCAGGGCCTCAGAGGAGCCGGTTTGCTTATGTGGTGCTGGCGGCAGAGGGAGAAACTGAGAGACAGGGGATGGAGCCCAGAAACAGCTCCGCAAATAAATATGAAACAGTGCTATGTTGTGTGGTTAGCAGTCTGTTTGGGCTGCTATAACAAAATACCATAAACCGGAAGGCTTATGAACAACAGAAAGTTAGTAACACTGTCTAGCCCGGTGTGGTGGCGCACGCTTGTAATCCCAGTACTTGGGAGGCGGAGACGGGAGGATCCAGGTTCGCGGCCAGCCTCAGCTACTTAGTGAGGCCCTCCGCAACTTTGTGAGACCCGGTTTCAAAATAAAGTATAAAAAAATAGGGCCGGGGGTGTAGCTCGGAGGTAAAATGCTTCCGTTTTACTGGGTTCAATCCCCGGTTCTGCAAAAAAAAAAAAAAAAAAGAAGTAACACAGTCTAGAGACTGGGACGGCCAAGATCAAGGCAGATTCAGGGCTGGGCGAGGGCCCACTCCCTGGCTCAGGGAGGGCAGACACCTCCTAGCTGGGTCCTCGCGTGCACAGGCAGCCCTCTGGGGAATCCTTTTATAAGGGAACTCACCGCATTCATGAGGGAGAACTCCTCCTTCTTGCCCTGCTCACCTCCCAGAGGTTCCACACACACCCCATCACCTTGGGGATTAGATCTCAATGTGAACTTTTATTTTATTTTTATTTTTTGGTACTGGGAATTGAACCCAGGGGCCTTCTGCCTCCAAGCTACACCCCATCCCTATTGATTTTTTGTTTTGAAACAGGGTCTCTCTAGGTTGCTGAGAGTCTCACTACTTGCTGAGGCTGTCCTCAAACCTGCGATCCTCCTGTTTCAGCCTCCCAAGTGCTGGGATTATAGGAGTGTGCCACCACTGCTGGCAAATTTTTTGAAGGACACAGACATTCAGACCACAGCCAAGACTTTGGGGCCAAATAGATGTCACTGCACATTCGGCCTAAGTGAAAGGTGTCTGGTCTTTAGGCAAGCCACTCCCTTCCTTCCTTCCTTCCTTCCTTCCTTCCTCTCTTTTTTTCTGGTACTGGGGATTGAACCCAGGGGCATTCTACCTCCAAGCCACACCCCCAGCCCTATTTATTATTCTTTATTTTGAAACAGGGTCTCACTAAGTTGTGGAGGGCCTCATAAGTAGCGGAGGCTGGCCGCGAACCTTCGACCCTCTGGTCTCAGCCTCCCCAGTACTGGGATTACAAGCGTGAGCCACCACGGCCCAGCTATACACCTTTTTGAGGCTCACTTTCCTCAACTGTAAAAGGGGGGAAATTCCTCCTCATCAGATTCTTAGGATGACCAGCTCCTGTGGTCATCATAATTAACCTGAATTAAGAAAACCAGGCATAAAGCATGTGTAAGACAATACACAAAGCTAAACTTTTAACTAGGCTGTAATTGCCACATTGAAGTGCTCTGGCATTTTTTAGTAACTTAGATTCAATGTACTAAGTACTGAATTTAGAACTTCATGAGGAGACAGTCCACACAGCCTGATCCCGGAGTCCACAGGGCCTGGCGCACAGCAGGTGACCAGGGCAGGTTGTGTTCACTATAAAATCATGATGTTAACAAAAACAGCAGCTGTGGGCCTGATTCTTACTCAAGGAGAGCTCAAGGGCCTCAAGCCACACCTATTGGAATAAACCCAAATGCTATTAGTTAATTAATTAATTTTTGGTACTGGGGATTGAACCCAGGAGCATTCTCCCTCTGAGCTACACTTTTTTTTCAAAAAAGGGTCTTGCTAGGTTGCTGAGAGTCTCGCTAAGTTGCTGAGACTGGCTTTGAACCTGCGATCCTCCTGTCTCAGCCTCCAAAGTATTGGGCGTGTGCTACCACTCCTGGCAAATGCTACTATTTTATCTATCTGTTTTCCTTGAACTTCTCTAGCCTTAACACAGCAACTGCTATTTGAAGCAAGTTGCTACACTAGCTATTAACATAGCTCCAAAATTCAGTTTTAGCTTTTTCTTTTAGATGACTCTTCTTTACTATATCAGAAGGCTATGATTTTTCTTCTCGCTCAGACTCCCACTGTTTGATGAAAATTAGGCTCTCTCCATTGTCTGCTTCATAAAAGCCTCTGGTAATTACAAGCCCCAGTGCATACCATCCTGGGAGTCTGTCTGCCTAGCTTTGTAAAAGAGTAAGAGCTTTCAATGCAATTCCTACCAAAATGCCAATGACATTTTTCTCAGTAAAACAATCCTAAAATAAATATGAAGCCCCAAAATTCCCTGAATATCTATAGCTGTTTTGGGGAAGAAGAATAAAGCTGAAGGCACCACACTCCCTATCAAATGGTATTACGAAGCTATAGTAATCAAAACAGCATGGTCGTGACACATAAATACACACAGAAACTCATGGGACAGAATAGAGAGCCCAGAAATTAACCCGTGTATCTATGGTCGACTCATCTGTGACAAGGGTGCCAAGGACATGGGGAAAGGAAAGTCTCTTCAATAAATAATGTTGGAGCCCGGTGTGGTGGTACATACCTGTAATCCCAGTACTTGGGAGACTTGAGACAGGAGGATCGCAGGATCGAGGACAAGCCTCATTAAGTAGTGAGACTCTCATCAACCTAGCAAGACCCTGTTTCAAAATAAAAATAAAATGGGGCTGGGAGTATAAATTGGAGGAAGAATGCCTCTGGATTCAATCCCCAGTACCGAAAAATAAAAATACATACATACATAATACATAATACATACATACATACTGTTGGAAAACTGGATATCCACATACAAAAGAATGAGATTGGACCCTGGTCTTATACCATACACAAAAACTAACTTGAAATAAAGGTGTAAATATAGATCTGAAACCATAACATTTCTGCAAGGGAACATAGGGAAGGCTTCCTGACGTTGGCCTTGGCAATGATTTTGGGGGGGCAAAAATAAACACGTGAGACTACATCACACTAACAACACCTTTATACCACAAACAAAACAATCAACAAAATGAAGCTGCCACCTGAAAGGAACGGGAGAAAATATCTGCAAACCACATAGCTGATGAGGATTCACTATCCCGATTAAAAATGGGGCACAGGAGCAGGGCGTGGTGGTGCACGCTTCTAATCCCAGTACTTGGGAGGCGGAGACCGGAGGATCCTGGTTCGCGGCCAGCCTCAGCTACTTAGTGAGGCCCACCACAACTTCACAACTTCGTGAGACCCGGTTTCAAAATAAAGTATAAAAAATAGGGCCAGGGGTGTAGCTCGGAGGTAAAACGCTCCTGGGTTCAATCCACGGTACCGCCAAAAAAAAAAAAAAATGGGGCATAGGAACCGAGTAAAAATTTTTCCAAGGAAGCCAAGAGCTATATGAAAAGATGCTCAACCTCAATAATCACCAGAGAAATGCCAGTTAAAACCACAATGAGATATCAGCTCACACCTGTTAGGATGTATATTACCAAAAAGACCAGAGAACAGGTGTTGTTCAGGGTGTGGAGAAAAGATCCCCCTTGAGGAGCACTGGTGGGCATGCAAATTGATACAGACATTCTACAAGGCAGGAGGTTACACTAAAAATAAAACTACTACATGACCCAGCAATTCTCAGCAATTCCACCTCTGGGTATCTATCCAAAAGGATTGAAATCAGTCTGTTGAACAGATATCTACACTCCCCTGTTCACTGTAGCGTTAGTCACAACAGCTGAGCTATGAAATAACCTAAGTGTCCGTCTGTGGATGGAAGATAAAAAAAAATGTTGGTACATATGCACAATGCAATATTATTCAGCCACAAAAAAGAAGGAAATTGCCCCATTTGTAACAAGCTAGCTGAAACTGGAGAACATTATGCTAAGTGAAATAAAGTAGACACAGGCCGGGCGTGGTGGCGCACGCTTGTAATCCTAGTACTTGGGAGGCTGTGACAGGAGGATCTGAGTTCGCGGCCAGCCTCAGCTACTTAGTGAGGCCTCCGCAACTTTATTCAAAATAAAGAATAAAAAATAGGGCTGGGGGTGCAGCTCAGAAGCAGAATGCCCCGGGCTCAATCCCCAGTGCCACACACACACACACATAAAAGATAAAGTAGACACAGAAGACAAATATTGCTGATTTCACCTATATGTGGAATCTAAAAGATTAAACTCACAAAAACAGAGAGGAGAATGGTGGTTGCAGGGGCTGAATGGGGGGGAATGGAGAAATGCTGGTCAAAGAGTACAGACTGTTAGTGATAAGATGAAAACACTCTGGCGATCTAAAGGCCAGCTTGGGTGGTGATGGATGTGTCAATTAGATTGTGATAATCATTGCACAATGTATACATCTATCAAACCATCACATTGCACACCTCAAATCTATTCCATCTTTATTTGACAATTAAATATTTTAAAATAAAATAAGGGCTGAGAATGGAAAGACGTGAAGATCAAGGTCAGAGTGGACAGCATTAGGAAATCACCACATTACCACTTTCAGAAATATGTGCTATTAGCTGGGCATGGTGGCGCATGCTTGTAATCCCAGTACTTGGGAGGCTGAGACTGGAGGATCCGTGTTCACGGCCAGCCTCAGCTACTTAGTGAGGCCCTCTGCAACTTAGTGAGACCCTGTTTCAAAATAAAGAATAAAAAATAGGGCTGGGGGTGTGGCTCGGAGGTAGAATGCCCCTGGGTTCAATCCCTGGTACCGCAAAAAAAAAAAAGACCCAAAATATCCAAAAAAATTTTGGTGTCGATACTGAGGCAGGTTGGGGAGGGGTAATATGAGAACTCTCTGCTCCTTCTGAGATTTTGCTGTGAACCTAAAATGTCTAAAAAAATAAATAAAGCCTATTTTTTTTTAAAGAGAGGGAAACCCAGTTTGGCTCAGGCAGAAAACTAAATCATAAGTATAGCATGATGAGGGACTACCATGTTTTTGTGTGCTATTGAGTTCTTATTTTTTCTTGGTTTTTAGCCATAAGAAGACCTAGTAAGAAAGGAGTTTCCGAGAAATCAGTCTATAAAGAGAACCACCTGGAGGCAAAGTTCAAATTTAGAATTGCAATTAGCAACTAGTAAAGGTTTCCATGTCAGCTTCGGTTGCTGTTGTTCTGCCAGACAGAGTTTGCAGAGGGCTGGGATGTAGTTCCCAGATCAAGTTAGCACAAGCTCTTTTTCTCTCCCCTTTCCTTCCCTCCCCTCCCCTTTCCTTTCTCCCTTCAAAAACAAATCTGGAAGCCAGTTTGGTGGCACAGGTTTGTAATTCCAGTACTTGGGAGGCTGAAACAGGAGGATCGCAGTTTTGAGGACAGCCTCAGCAATTTAGTGAGGCTCTCAGCAACCTAGTGAGACCCTGCTTCCAAGTAAGAAATAAAATCGGTCTGGAGGTGTAGCTCAGAGGTAGAATGTAGCTCAGAGGATTCAATTCCCAGTAACACACACACACACACACACACACACACACACACACACACACACAAAATCTGGATGTTTGTTTCCAGTGTCTGGATTCTAATATCGACACTTTTCCTAACAAGATAGATAAGATACCACAGTTAAGCCAGGCGTGGTGGTGCACGCCTGTAATCCCAGTACTTGGGAGGCTGAGACAGGAGGATCACAGATTCAAAGCCAGCCTCAGCAACTTAGTGACAGTTTCCAAATAAAACAAGATGGAGCTGGGGGTGTAGCTCAGAAGTAGAATGCCTCTGGGTTCAATCTCCAGCACCACAATAAAAAAAGAAAACAGCCGGGCATGGTGGTACAAGCTTGTACTCCCAGTATTTGGGAGACTGAGACAGGAGGATCGCAGGTTGGCGACCTGCCTCAGCTACTTAGTGAGGCCTCTGCAACTCAGTGAGACCCTGTTTCAAAATAAGAAGTAAAATAGGGCTGAGGGTGCAGCTCAGAGGTAGAATGCCCCTGGATTCATTCCAAGAAAGAGAGGGAGGGAGGGAGGGAGGGAGAGAGGGAAGGAAGGAAGGAAGGAAGGAAGGAAGGAAGGAAGGAAGGAAGGGGTGCTCTGGGACAAGTCTTTGTTGGTGGGAGGCCATCCCAGTAGGTGCCAGGGAGGGAGGCAGGGGACTGAGCAGGGCCAGGCAGGGGCAGTGAGCAGCTTTCCCTAGAGACGGCCAGCTGGGCCCCTGCAGGGCGGCCTGGGAGCTTCTCAGCAGCCCGGGGAGAGAGGGGTCCAGTCCCTGGCGGATGGAGGGCGGCCCCGGGTATTAAGTTCATGGGGCTTCCAGCTTCCCTAAGCACACGACCAGAACCCAAACTAGAGACAGCGCCCGGCAGCACCACAGGCGCCCCTCGGGGTGGGAAGGGTCCCTGGTGGGCACTGTCTCCAGCCTCCAGCCAGCGGAGGAGGCAGGGAGGCCGGACAGGGGGAGAGAGGGGAGGAACTTGCCCCTAGCCTCTCTGCTTATTTTTTTTAACTTATCAATAGGCGCATTGTGTTCATGCATAATGAGGTCCTGACATCGTTTGATGGCGTTTTGTTTGGCTTCCTCCTCTTCTTGATCTTTTTAAAATTAAAAAACAAATCCACGATTTTTCAGGCCTCCCTGGGAAGTGCGCCTCGGCCCCCGGCTGGCTCACTGCCACCTGGTGGCAGTGCCTGGGATTGCAGGCAAAGAGCTTTGGGGGCTATCAATCCTGGACACCCGGGATTTCAACGGGATTTATTCCTTGAAGAAGAACCTCACTGAGACTGTACAAATAAAGGCTCTTGTCCAGGGAATTTTTCTATCATTTTACAGGCCCCGTTGCCTCATTTCTAAAAGGATGCCAACAAGAAACAGAAAGAATGGAAGAAAATAATTGCAGCACATTTTTTTTTTTGAAAAATCCTTTATTAGCCAGGAGTCGTGGCGCACACCTGTAATCCCAGTACTTGGGAGGCTGATGCAGGAGGATCTCAGGTTCGAGGCCAGCCTCAGTCACTTAGTGAGATCATGAGCAACTTGATGAGATTTTTGTTTCAAGTTAAAAAATAAAATAGGGTTAGGGGTGTAGCTCAGAGGTAGAATGCCCCTGGGTTCAATCCCCAGAACCAAAAAAAAAAAAATCTATTTTGATGAAGGTTAATGTGGTGATAAAGAGATAATGCTGACGTGAAATTAAATATTTTATGGATTCATAGCAATGACATCACAGCACGCATGACACAAACCTCCGAGAAAACTGAGCAGGTTTCTCTTCATGGAGCCTTTACACTGTGGATGTGAACTTGGAATTTTCAAGGAGCTTTGCACATTTTCTTTTCTTTTTTTCTTTTTGGTACTGAGGATTGAAACTCTGAGCTACACCTCCAGCCCCTTTTTAATTTAATTTTTATTTTGAAACAGGGTCTTGCTAAGTTGCTGAGGGTCTCACTAAGTTGTTGAGGTCGGCCTCAAACCTATGATCCTCCTGTCTTAGCCTCCCAACTACTGGGATTATAGGCATGCACAACTGTGCCCAGCACTTTGCAGCTTTTCAAAGCTTAACAGTGGTAGCAATGAATAGATCCTTAGACATATCACTGTATGGTATAATGCCAAAAACGCATCTGAGGCAAATATTTTCTTTGCTTTATATGAAGATAAAAAAATTCAAAGATCAAAATATGCATTTCAGCTGGGCATGGTGGTGCACATCTGTAACCCCAGTACTTGGGAGGCTAAGACAGGAGGATGGCAGGTTCAAGACCAGCCTCAACAACATAGCGAGACTCTCAGTAACCTAGCAAGACCCTGTTTCAAAACAAAAATAAAAAGGGCTGGGGGTGTAGCTTGGAGGTAGAATGCCCCTGGGTTCAATCCCCAGTACCAAAAAAAAAAAAAGAAAAAGAAAAGAAGGAAGGAAGGAAAGGAGGGAGGGAGAGAGGGAGGGAGGAAGGGAGGGAGGGAGGAAGGAAGGGAGGGAGGAAGATCTTTAAATTAAAAAAAAAAATAGATAGCCGGGCATGTAATCCCAGTACTTGGGAGGCTGAGACAAGAGGATCACAGGTTCGCGGCCAGCCTTAGCTACTTAGTGAGGCCCTCCGCAACTTAGTGAGACCCTGTTTCAAAATAAAGAATAAAAATAAGACTGGAGGTATAGCTCAGAGGTAGAATGCCCCTGGGTTCAATCCCCAGTAATGCAAAAAAATAGATGAAAGTATTATTTTATTATTATTATTATTATTATTATTATTGTACTGGGGATTGAATCCAGGGGCTTTCTACCTCCAAGCTACACCCCCAGCCCTCTTTAGTTTTTATTTTGAAACAGGATCTCACTAGGTTGCTGAGAGTCTCGCTAAATTGCTGAGGTTGGCCTCTAATCTATTATCCTCCTGTCTCAGCCTCCCAAGTACTGGGATAACAGGCCTGCACCACTGCGCCTGGCAATACTATTGTTCTTTCTGTCACAGGACAGGGGTCTGAGAAGGTCCCTTCAAGAGGAGAACGGGACCTCCACTCGGGCTGGGCGGGCTCTGAACTTCTATCACTGAAAAGAATTCCAAGACACGTCCAAAGCCAGGCAAAGCAAAGATTGGTTTCAGGACAGTGACGGTGTGCACACGCCGAGGGCAAGGCGTGGGTGCCCTCGCCTCTCAGCGAGGAGAAGAGGAGAGAGTGGCGCACCCAGGGTGGAGCTCTCTGATTGTGCACAGGATTTTCCTGGAAAGAAACGTGCAGGTTCTCAGGCGGGCGTCTTTGGAAATCAAGTCCCAGGACAATCATTCGACGTAATCAGAATATTTCTTCTTGGGTCAGCCATCTAGCTGTCAGTCAGTTGTGGGTGCATTTTGTAAGTCTGACTTTGGTGTCATTTATATTGGTTATGTCTTTACTCTGGTTGATCTGTTATAAGCACACACTGGAGGTTTTGTTCATCTAACTAAAAGGACGGATGTGACTGGGCATGCTCAGAGATCGGGTCTCCATCTATTGAGGGTCCTCTTCCTGTCTCTGAGAGCCCGCCTATCTCATCTTTACATAATCTACCTACCCATATTGGATTTAATAGGAAAAAAAAAACTACTGAAGCTCTGTTTTTGAAAAGCAATAGAATACACCCTTAGACACGTCCCCACCGCTTTAGTTTCAGAAACTGTTTTAGGGAAAGATTTGGGAAATTGTTTTTTTTTTTTGTTTGTTTTCTTTTGGTGGAATAGGCTGGGTCTCCTTTTATGTATGTGAAAATAAACCTAAAATTGCCATGCTTCCCAACACACCACACACACACACACACACACACACACACACACACACATTTAGCCATTGAGCTTCACACTTAAAAATTATTAAAATGGTTATTTTGACATTATGTACACTTTACCACAGTAACAAATTAAAAGGAGAGTGATGAGACCAGGCATTTTGGGGGGGAAAGCAGACTGGGGATTGAACCCGGGGGCATTGTACCTTCATGCTACACCCCTACCCTTTTTATTTGTTACTTTGAAACAGGGTCTCAATAAATGCCTGGGACTGGCCTCAAACCTGTGATCCTCCTGTCTCAGCCTCCAAAGTACTGGCATTACAGGTGAGTGCCACCATGCCCGGCTAGAGCAGACATTTTTAAAACTTTTTTTTTTGTGGTACTGAGGATTGAACCCAGGAACATTCTACCTCCGAGCTCCACCCCCAGCCCTATTTTTATTCTTTATTTTGAAACAGGGTCTCACTAAGTTGTGGAGGGCCTCACTAAGTAGCTGAGGCTGGCCGCGAACCTGGATCCTCTGGTCTCAGCCTCTCAAGTACTGGGACATTTTAAAACATTTAATAAGTCATCAGAAACTAGAAACCATCAAGATACATCAAATTTCATTTTCCATCCTGATATTATAATTACTAACATGTTAGAGGTTTTTTCTTATTCATCTTGCTTCTGGAAAGGATGTTGTAATCATCTGTTATGCCAGATCGGAGAGATTGCCAAATTACTAGACTCATGAGAGACAAGTGGCTTATCAACATGCTGCCTGATTCAGAATTTCAATCCATCTATCACTCTTTGAGTAGTCACTTTTAAAATGTCGAATGGTAATGAATCATCCTGTCAATTGCCGACAAAGGAGAACGGAGCTTGGATTTATGTCTGTTTCTAAAAGCAAGCCCTCTGATAGAGCAATAACTTAATGTCCCAAACTCATGGACGAGGGGTGGGCTTGCTTCAGGATCTGTCCAGCCTGGCCTCACATCCCTGTGGCTTGGGAGAGTAAACTAGTCTTGTGCTTGGAGAAGCCAAGGCCTGGAAGATTCCCTGGTGGTGCACCAAGAGAATGGGCCCGACCTGCTTACACTGAATGGCCTACACCTAACTCCGCTAGGACATCCCTGTTGATCAGAGGAAGGACCAGAGTTGAGGGTCAGACTAAACCCTAGGAGGCCTTTTACCTCCTTCAGTCAGACAGCACCATGATTGTCTATGTGATACTTATTATTAATCATTGCTTTAAAAGCTTTCCCCTAGGCCGAGCATGGTGGCACACACTGGTAAGCCCAGTACTTGGGAGGCTGAGACAGGAGGATCACAAGTTCAAGGACACCCTCAGCAACTTAGCAAGACGCTGTTTCAACATAAAACAATAAAATAGGGCTGGGGGTGTACTCAGAGGTAGAATGCCCCTGGGTTCAATCCCCAGTAACACACACACTGCATATGATCTGTGAGGCCTTAACGCTCACTGGAGCCTCACACAACCCTTCCTGCTGGTTCTCTGAGAACTGTGCTCCTGTTTCTTGGGTGGTGGCCATCACCAACTGCAAAGAGGCGTTTACAGTCCACCCCAAAAGTCATTAGACTTGTAATTAGAATATACCTGATATACTTTTTTTTTGTACTGGGGATTGAACTCAGGACATTCTACCTCTGAGCCACACGCCCAGCCCTTTTTAAGTTTTTTATTTTGAAACAAGCTCCCCCTAAGTTGCCGAGGGTCTTGCTAAGTTGCTAAGGCTGGTCTTGAACCTGTGATCCTCCAGTCTCAGCCTCCCAAGTGCTAGGATTACGGGTGTGTGCCACCAAGCCTGACTGGATGTACTTTTTTTGGCTATATATCAGGCCCTCTCAATTTCTGTTCAGAAAAACCTGCTGATTTTGCACTAGAATGACGCAACTCTTCCTTGTCAGGCAAATAGATTTCCTTATAGCATTTCAAAATGCTATATGATGATCTTTCTTTCTTACTGTCTACACTATACATAGGATACGAAATGTAGAATCAAAATCAATTATTGTAAACCAGCCGGGCGTGGTAGCGCATGCTTGTAATCCCAGTATCTGGGAGGCTGAGACAGGAGGATCGCAGGTTCGCGGCCAGCTTCAACTACTTAGTGAGGCCCTCTGCAACTTAGTGAGACCCTGTTTCAAAATAAAGAATAAAAAATAGGGTTAGGGGTGTAGCTTGGAGGTAGAATGCCCCTGGGTTCAATCCCCAGTACCGCAAAAAATGAAATAAAATAAAAATAAATAAATAAATAGGTAAATGAATAAATAATTGTAAACCTTTTAGGATCACTTATAATAGGGACTGAAAATTGACATGCCTTCAGGGGCCAGGCGGTTGACATAAACAGAAGGAAGCGGGGCAACATGGAGGAGTGGGGGGAGCTTGCAACAGGGAAAGTACGCTCCTCTTCTCAAGAGAAGCTGATCCTTGGCTCCAGGAACTAGGGCCATGTGGCAATGCTAGTCAGCTGGCAAACCATCTTCTGATTCACTTAGAAAAGCTATAAATCTGTATCTTGATGTGAACATTCTCAAGGTTTCCAAGGGCTAAATGAAACACAGCTGTAGGCCTGTGGGCTGCCAGTCTGTGACCTCAGGCCGAGAGCATTTTAGAGATTGCACTGGGCAGTACAGATGACCCGTGAGCCTGCAGGCTAACAAAGGAGACAGATATGCGCAGGTGTTAAAGTTTGAGCCAGCGTGGTGGTGCACGCCTGTAATCCCAGTACTTGGGAGGCTGAGACAGGAGGATCGCAGGTTCGCGGCCAGCCTCAGCTACTTAGTGAGGCTCTCTGCAACTTAGTGAGACCCTGTTTCAAAATAAAGAATAAAAAATAGGGTTGGGGTGTAGCTTGGAGGTAGAATGCCCCAGGGTTCAATCCCCAGTGCCACCAAAAAAAAAAGGGTGTAAAGTCAAGTGCTATAAATAAAGGAGACTCAAGGTCAACAAGGTCACAGAGAAATTAGGAATCTCCATAAGATTTACCTCTTGACTCCTCTTGCCTTTGCAAAATGTGTCAGATATTTATTAGAAATTTGAATGTGTGTGGACCATGTCTCTGTCTGCAACATTCATAGAGAAGTAAAGTGGCCCTCAACCACAAGCCCATAGTAACTTCCTGTGTCTTATTAGAAGATCAGTCATACAGGTGGCTGGCTGTTGACTTTTTTTCTTTTAAATGAAGGCATAATGCAGTGGTTCTCAATCAGGAGTGATTTTACTCCCAGAAGACATCTCCTGATGTCTGGAGACATTTTCGGTTGTCAAAACTAGGGGTGGGGCCGGGCGTGGTGGCGCACGCTTGTAATCCCAGTACTTGGGAGGCTGAGACCAGAGGATCCGGGTTCACGGCCAGCCTCAGCTACTTAGTGAGGCCCTCCGCAACTTAGTGAGACCCTGTTTCAAAAAAATAAAGAATAAAAAATAGGGCTGGGGGTATAGCTCGGAGGTAGAATGCCCCTGGGTTCCATCCCCAGTACCCCCCGCCCCGACAAAGCGAGGGGTGGGGAGAAGATGCTGCCGGCATGTAGGGAGTGGAGAACATCCTGCATTGCACAGCACGGCCCCACAGCAGAGTGATGTGGCTCAAAATGTCAGGAGTGCCGGGGTGAGAGACCCTGGCCTAGGAGTGAACGCCCACATCCTACGGCAAAAGGTGAGCGAGCTCAGGTCTCCTGCTCTCGGATGGACCATGACTGAGAACGATTTCTCTCCCTCTCCTCTCCACAGCGCCAGGCTCCTCTCCCACAATGCCTTCCCTTCCCTTTGCTGCTGCTCGGAACAGGCACACAGAAACCGCCGCCCAGCTGTGCAGAACCAACCAGCACCGGGTGACGGACTCGGGCCGTGAGAGGCCGCTCACTGTCCTGAGTGGTGGTGCTGGTACTTAATCATGTCCTTGAGACCCTGCCCTCCAGACCAAGGGACTTATCACAGGATTTCTTGCCAATAACTGGCAGGTTTTCCCTCGAGGAATTCTGGTGAATGCATTTAAATATCTTTAACTTCTTACTGGTTGTTTCAACTGACTGGTGAACTTGGAAGTCTTACTTGATAGGCAAGAATCTGTGGACCTTTGTCATGAAATTTGTTGAAATTCTGATTTTGTTATTCAGAAAGGCAGGGATTTTATTTATTTATTTATTTATTTTTCTTTTTTTTTGGTGGGGGGGTACTTGGGGTGGAAACCAGGGGCATTCTACCTCCAAGCAACACTCCCAGCCCTATTTTTTTTTTTTTTTGTGGTAACGGGGATTGAACGCAGGGGCGTTCTACCTCCGCGCTACACCCCCGGCCCTATTTTTTATACTTTATTTTGAAACCAGGCCTCATGAAGTTGC
>PVJS01016867.1:0-36942 GCA_004027185.1 Glis glis
GGAGGAGGAGGAGGAGGAGGAGGAGGAGGAGGAGGAGGAAGAGGAGGAGGAGGAGGAAGAGGAGGAGTGTTCAGAGAGCTGGGAAGAACGAGAGCAGTGGTCCAGGTTGAGAGGGCTGAATTTCAGGACTGTAGCTGCAGAACGTTGAGTGTGGAGGGCCTGGTGTCTCTCACCTGAGCCAGGTCTGACTCTGCAGAGCCTTGGGGCCTTGTCATGGGCTCAGGGAGTGCAGAGGCAGCGCCCTGCTTGGCCCTAACCACACACATAAGGTGTCTGATTGTGCGTGTGGAGGCGGCCACGGCTGGGGTTCAGTTTCCGCCAGCCCCTCACTGTGTGTCCGCTGAGCCTGTTTATTTAATGTGCAAGTGGCATTAATCCCTGTCTTGCAGTGTTAGGATTAGTTAACTTAGAACTGATCTGAGGTCATTAGCGGTGCTAAGTGCTCAGTAAGTGGTAGTGGCTGCTGGAGTCCTCATCATCCATCACCAGCAAGCTGAGTCCTGCCGTGTTTCTGTTATGCCTCCCTGTACGGTTGGTTGGCATTTGGGGGCAGTGGGATCTTTGGGTGAAATGGAGTCCGGTCACCAGTAGCACCCGTGAGCAGTTCATATCTGGTGCCACAGCAGGCCATCGAGATGCCAGTCATCTCCAGGAGTGTGGATTTGGAGGCCGCCCAGGGCAAGGACCTCTCACAGGTATGTGTGTGTGGTGTGTGTGGGGAGCTGTTCAGGACACCTGTGACCTGACATGACATTCATGAGGGCAGTGCCCAGCCCGAGCAGTTGACATAGTGTTGCCTTTTGATAGTGGCTTCACGTCGATCCGAGCACCTCCATCTCTTCCACATCCTGCCCTCCATGGGGCCCCTTCCTGGGTGGGCAGAGGCTCTTCTCCTCCGAGTCACCTGGTCAGAACTTCTAGGAGCTTCTTTGTAACTAATGCCGAGGGGCTGCAGACCTGCGGATGGGCTCTGGGGACAGTGCTCTTCAGAAATAGAAAGCGGCGTTGAAGGTAGGGCTTTGGGGAGAAGAGGGAGCCTGTAAGAGAGCAGGTTAATTTGGTGGGTAATTAGGAAGCCAGTCTCAAGCATGGCGTTTTAATTAGCCTGATCCAGGTCCGGCCTGCTGCGCCCTGCTTATGCCGCGGCCCGGTGCATCCTGCCCAGCTGCTCTCCCCCCACCCCTGTTTATTGGGGTTTCTTATGTGGGAAGTTTGCGTGGAAGCAGGGTACATGACATTTGTTTTGGGGTCCTTCCTGGAGCACATCATGTCTGGAAAGCCCAGAGCTAAGTGCTTGGTTCCAGGCCTGGGGTGGCGCCGGGTGCCATTTCTAGGGTCCCCTGGGAGCTCCTGGAGCCTTTCTGGGAAGGAAGGAAAACTTCACGGCCGGCCAGCTGCCATGTTGCAGCCCTGCAGCCAGGAGCTCCCCCACACCAGACACTGCTCCTGGGGCCTCTTGGGAGACCACCTGGGAGTCTCTGGCTCCAGAGAAGGAAGCAGGAACATTCCTTTGCACGCCTGTGCGTGGAGGTTCCAAGTGCCCCACAAAACTTGGATGCCAGCTGGAGCTGTCATTGAGAGATCGCCAAACAATGCCTTCTCTCATGCCAGCAAGTGTGGAGGGGTCTGGAGACGTGGGCCCCATGGTAGGAACAGTTGGTGCTGTCCCAGTATTCCATTCCCCTACCCAGGGGGAGTCCTGGCCAGGACAGATGGCATAGAGCCAGGCAGGGCCGTGAAGGCGGGGACTCTGTGGCTCAGGGCCACCAGCACAGCCATGGAGGTGCCCTGGCAGAATGACTCAGGGTTCTAAGATTCTCTTTTGCAGATGGAGGTTTCTTGCCTGCCCTAGAATGCCACCTCCTTGCTGTCCCTGTCCCCTTCTGTGACACAGAGAGAGCCTGCTGTCCTTCCCCGGGATGCCCTGTTGCTTTGTGCACACTGGTCTCTGTTTCTAGTATCTGAATGAAGGCAGCCCCCAGCCCAGCCTCTACACAGACACAAGCAGGTGGGTGGGAGGAGTCCTGGGACGATGCATCCGCGGCCCCGTCTGCAAGTGAAGCGTGGCTGCCACCCCGCGTGCAGCAGGAGGAGTCCTGCATGGAACGTGGGCTCTGCGTGAGCTGTCCAGGTCTCCTGTCCCTTCATCAGATTACTTTTGGCAAAACACGAGGAAGCTGACCCACACTGGGACTGTGAACTTCCGCTTTGACCCTGGCAGTCTCTGAGCTTCATTCTACAGCTCTGGTGGGGGCCATCACACGTTTCTGAAGTTAAATAGCCACTGGGTTAGGTGGGGAACACTTATCTGAGGGCCAGTGTTGGCAGGTTTAGGATGGAGATTACATGACTGATTGGGGCAGCAAGGTGACCCAGCTCAGGGAGGCAGAACCCCACAGACTTGGACACTGCATCCCAGTGTTGAGCCGTGTGCTGAGTTGGAGCTGAGCATCCCAGGAGCTGGAAGGGAGGACGGCATGCAGAAAGAGGCATCAGCTTCTGGAAGCTTCTGGGAGGAGGTGTAGGGGGCGGTGACCTGAGGGGAGGTGTCTGTGTGTGTGGGGGGGGCAGCCAGGTGGGGGGCACCTGTGCACCTGCTGCCTCCGGGTGAACCTGGCCGATCACAGGGAGCGCCTCTGTCCAGACCACTCGTCAGCCCAGAGTACAGGTCCAAGAACAGGCCTGTGACCCCCGGGTCCACTTGGTCCTTGGCCTGCACCCACCTTCTGCATTCTAGGACCCAGCTGCTACTCCAGTGACTGCAAGAGAGAGCAAGAGAGATCAAGAGAGATCGAGAGAGAGCGAGAGAGAGCGAGAGAGAGAGAGAGAGAGAGAGAGGAGGGACGCTGACTCCAGGCCCCAGCCAAGTATGTCCTACTCCCTGTCCAAGCCTCCGGGGATGGGGTATGGCAGCCCAGGCCCCTCCTGCAAGTGAGCCTCCTGGGAATTGGGTAGCACAGGGCAGAGAAGGGCTTCCTGAGAGGTCAGGAGTGCTGGAACTCTCCACCTTCTCCTGCTCAGATTGCACACCTGGGCTGGAGGTGACCCTGCCTGGGGAGGGGCCCCCTGCTGAGCCTGTCCTCCCTTTGTGTATAATAAGCTACAGTATAAAAATCAATGTAAACCAGTGTGTATTAGTTATATATGTAACTTATCAGTTGCCTAAGAAAGTGCAGTCAACCAAATATTAACATTTTTCTCTACCAGAGCATAAAGCCACAAGTCTAGAGGTTGCTTCCCACTGTAGAGCTGAGCGTGGCCTTTATCCACGTCTGACTGAATGTGCGCTTATTTACCCCCATGCCAATGCTGTGGAGGTTGGTTCTGGCTAGAACCTCGACACAGGCTTGGGTGGGCTTTGGCTCGATTTTGCTGGGAGCTCAGAGGCCAAGTTGGAGCTGAGGGCTCAGCTGCATTAGTTTGGATCCAAGCTTAATGGTTCTCCCAGGACACTGAGCATTAAGTGGGCACCATTGGTACCCAGGGCCTTTGGAGATTGGTGAATGAAGGAGGGCAGGCTTGGTCTCAGCTGGTGCTGTGACCCCGGGCTAGTCCGCCTGGGTCCATGGGGGAAGAGCTGAAGTGTGGGGTCTGGCTGCCCTGCCCGCCAGGCCTGCTTCCAGCTTGCTTTCAGAGCAAAGGCCGCGTGTTATGGGGCTCAGGGCCTGTGAGGCGAAGCCCGAGCACCTCCCACTCCGGAGCAGTGAGCAGGGTGGGAACCCAGCTAGGCCAGCGCGGGGAACACCCCAACCCCGCCCGGCCTCGGTCCCCCCTTGAGCCTCCCAGAATCCCATGCTAGAATCTTTCCTGCTGTCCTTATGAGGAAACTGAGGCACAGCAGAGTGGGCGGGGGCAGGCACAAGGGTCCCGGCCCCACCCCTGTGCAGCTTTTTGGTCCTAGCTGAACGGCTGAGCTACACTTGGGGCGGGAGGAGTCGAGGAAGACGTTGTTGATTGTCACTGACTTGATACCTAAATGGCATTTGCGGTGCCTGTGGGTGCTTCCTTGGGTCCCGGCTCATGTGCGTGAGGTTTTGTGGTCTGCACGGGCGAGTGCGCCTGTCCAGGCCTCGAGATGGGTTTGGACTGACAGTGAGGCTTGGGAGACAGTGTGCCTGGGGAGAGGCCCCGCCTTAGGCTTGGTGTTCAGCCCACCTGAGCCTCAGGGAGGAGCACGGTTTCCCCAACAAAGATGGGAAGTGGTAGGCACTGGCGGCCTCATCTGGGCCTGGCTGGCAGAGGGTTCGTGATATTTGCACATGAACATGGGAGAATCTGTTTCTCAGAGGCCTTGGGGCTGTTGTGTGTGCCCTGTGTGTGTGCCCCATGTGCGTGCATGGGTGTGTGCGCATGCAGTGATGTCCGCCCTCACTTTTGCCTCCTCTCTGTGGGAGGCGCTGAGCCTTTTTGTGCACAGGCCCTTGTAGACAAAGGGTGCCTTATTCTGGTTTCATGACTTAATTCTATGTTGTCTTCGATACATGTTTATATCAAATGACACCACTTCTCCGCCTTTCAAAACAGATACGGCCACTCTCTCCTCCTGAAAGTCCTGTCTCTCACCTCTTTTTCACCTGTGAAGCCGTGTCTGCCTTCTGTTGTCTGTCTGTCCCTCTGTCCGTCTCTGATCAGACTTTTGTTCTTTGTGGCTCTCACTGTTTTTCTCTTGGTCTCAGTGTCCCTCTCTCGGTACCTCTGATGTGTATGATTCATTCAGAGAATAGAGGGTGACCAGGAAAACCATATGTTTTGCAATCTGACCTCTCAAGCCCCTGAAAATACTCAGCCCCCTTCTAGAATGTTCTTACACCCCCAGCCACTTCCTTTCCCTCTCCTTTATCCTTGTCTCCCTCCCATCTCAGCCTGTAGGAGAAACGAAAGGACCCCAGAGAGGCCAGCCCACTTTCCCTCTCTGAGTTCCGGGAAGCCCTGTCTAGTTTTCCCACGGGAACAGGGGTAGGACGGACGAGGCTGACTCGGTTTTGAAGTGTTTGATCAGAAAGATGCAGCCACTTCACCGCCATGGCTCACACTGACGCAGTTGCGCTCACAGCCACAGACCTCCCAGGCAGGTTGATTCACGGGGAGCCCCCAGGTACAGGGCCGGGGGGTAGGAGGAGAACATTCACATATCGGAGCCCCGCACAATCATTACCGTAGTCACAGGCAGGCCTGTTTATTATAAGGAAAAGAAAAAGTTCATTACACATTTCATTAGAGATTTTGAAACTGCCAACTTAGACTTTGTAAGAGAATGACATGGGGTGATTCCGGAAGGTTTGGGAAGCTGTCCCAGGAAGCAGGCACTGAGGTATGGTGCCTCCACACACATATTTGTGACACCAGCCAGCCAGCCAGCCAGCCAGGCCTTTGTGAGGGGCACACCTCTGCCAGGGTGCTGGTCCCAAGAGAGCTGTGTCCCTCTCACTGTGAACCTGGTTCTCTAAGATTTTAGATCAGTGTTTCATCATGGGAGTCACGCATATTCACTGCAGAAAGACTAAGCTAGCAAAGGAAACAAAGCCAATGCTGTCCCTTGTCATCCCTCATCCATCCAGCTCTCTAGATGTAATAACCTCTGTTAGGTGGCTGTGCTAGATCCTTCTAGAAAGGGTCTGTGCTCAGCCCATTGTGTGAGCTTCCTGTTATGATAGCAAATGTGTGAGATAATCAGTTTAGAAAAGGGTTATTTTGACTCAGATTTGGATTAGTCTATGATCGGTTGAACCCCTTGCTTGTGTCAGGACAGCACGTCATGGTGGGACCATGTGGCAGACAGCTGCTCACTGCATGGTCAGGAAGCAAAATCGAATGAGGGTGTGACCCCAGCCACCTAAGTCTTCACTCTGGGCCCACCTCTTGAAGGTCTCTCCACTTCCTAGTAGCACCACTCCGGAGACCTTGCCCAACACATGGGCCTTAGTGGACACTGTTGCACCCGTGAAACCCAGCATAGGGTTTTTACTTTTTAGAAATAACAGCTTTATTGAAATATAGTTAACATACTATGAAATTTACCCCTTTAAAACATGCAGTTCAGTAAGTTTTAGTTTTTTTTCCACATAAATAATCACTATCTAATTTTAGAACATTTTTGACATTCCCAAAAGGCCCTTGTTACCCCTTAGCACATACTCAGTTTGTTCTTTCTCCCAGCCCCGGCAAGCTCTAATTTCTGTCTCTGTGGACTTGCTTCTTCTGGATATTTTTTTTTTTTGCGGTACCAGGGATTGAACCCAGGGGCGTTCTACCTCTGAGCTACACCCCCGGCCCTATTTTTTATCCTTTATTTTGAAACCGGGTCTCACTAAGTTGCAGAGGGCTTCACTAAGTAGCTGAGGCTGGCCACAAACCCGGATCCTCCGGTCTCAGCCTCCCAAGTACTGGGATTACAAGCGTGCGCCACCACGCCCGGCCTTGGATATTTCTTATAAATGGGATCATACGGTGTTTGGTCTTTGGTGACTGGCTTTTTTTCATTTTTGTCCATCCATCTATGGATGAACACTTGGGTTGCTTCTCACCAGCAAATTCCGAGGGTTCCAATCTCTTCACATCCTTGCCAATAGTTGTTATCTCTGTCTTTTCCATTATGGTCATCTTATTGTGCTTTTGATTTGTATTTCCCCAATGATGAATGATATTGAATACTTTTTCTTGGCGTTTATTGGCCATTTGTACATTTTCTTAGCAGAAATGCCTGTTCACATCTTTTGCCCATTTTTAAATTGGGTTGTCTTTTTATTATTAAGTTGTAAGAGTTCTTTATGTATTCTAGATGTTAGATTCTTGATATTAGAATCAGATACATGATTTGCAAATATATCCTTCCCTTCTATGATTTGTTATTTCACAATCCTGATAGTGTTCTTTATACTAAAGTTCTTAATGCAGTCTGATTTACATTTTTTTCTTTGGTTTCTCAGGCTTTTGGTGTTGTATTTAAGAAATCACTGCCTGATGCAAGGTCAGGAAGATATACTGTTTTCTTCTAAGAGTTTTATGGCTTTCCTCTTACATGTAGGCCAGTGATCTGTTGTTGAGTTGTTCTTTGTATATAGTGTGAGTTGGGGAGTATTCTTCACCTTTTTTTTTTTTTTTTTTTTTTTTGCAGTACCGGGGATTGAACCCAGGGGCATTCTATCTCTGCGCTACACCCCCGGCCCTATTTTTTATACTTTATTTTGAAACCGGGTCTCACGAAGTTGCAGAGGGCCTCACCAGCTAGAGAGAGAGAGAGAGAGAGAGCGAGAGCGAGCTAAGGCTGGCCACGAACCCGGATCCTCCAGTCTCCGCCTCCCAAAGTACTGGGATTACAAGCGTGCGCCACCACGCCCGGCTTTATTCTTCACCTTTTAAAAGGAAGTGCAATCCTGGATATGAGCTCCTCCGCTTGGTTTCCCCCTTCATGATGCTTGGCGTCCTCCACCATCCTCCATCGCAGCCTGCTCAGTTGGCCTCCTTTTCTACAGGACCCCTGCTGTTCTGTCATGTGGACTCGTCATCATGTGTCTACCCAGAGCCCTGCTCGGGGCTCCTCGCTCAGTTCCCCATTTTCCCAGTTATAAGCAGCACTGCAGGGGGCATGCTTGAGGAGACGCGAGCAAGCGTTTAAAGTGTTGGGGTTACCACCACTTCCCTGCTGTGGTGGGCACTGGAATGGCCCCCAAAGATGTCCATACCCTTCGTCCCCAGAACCGCGATTGTTACCTTAATGGTGGAGGGCCTTTGCAGATGGGATCAAGGTTAAGAGCTCGGAGATGGATGACCTTGTGGTATTCACAGGGGCACTTGAGGGTAGAGCTACGAGGAAAGCAGGGGGCAGAGTCCCAGAGGGGGACATGCCTGGGAGAAGAGTCAGCAGATGCAGCGTTGCTGATGAAGGGGACCCTGCGCCAAAGATGATGGGTGACCCAAGAAGAGACCAGGAAAAGACTCTCTTCAAACTGTCAAAGAGGAACCTGGTTCTGTGGACACCTGATTTTACCTAGTGGCACCGTATTGGAGTTGATTTTACCTAGCCATAGATTTCTGACCCTAACACTGTGACATGGTAAGGGAATGTTTTCAGCCACGGAGTTTGCGGTGCAAGAGGAAATGAGCGCTGGCCCTCCCCGCACCCCTCGAGTGTCTTGGGCTCAGGCGTTGCCTTCTCTTCTGTCTGGGTGCTGCTGCAGGCAGGCTAAGGCTGCTCCATCGGGCTCCACGTGACTTCATGAAAGTCATGTAAAGCGTTGACCAGAAGCACAGATGGCAGACGTGACAGTTCTTCCGCGTGCACGCTGCCGCCTCGGCGTGGGAAGGCGTGTTGGGGGATGAGGTGCCTCACAGAGGCCAGCGTGTGGCCACTGTCTCCCAGGATCGGTGCCCCGCAGGCCTCGTTTGGTGCTCTTGTGTTGTGTGGCTTTCGCAGTCTCTGCGTGAGATGAACATAGGATTCCTGCATCGTTGTGGGTGAAGGCGGCTTTGCCAAGGGGCTGGGGGCCTAGCCCAGGTTCCCAATGTTATATCCTTGGGAAAAGTCGAAACCACCCTAGAGATAACCTTTAGAAAGTCAGAACTTTCGTGGGTCTGGGCTGCCAGGATGTGTAGGGGAGGGTGTGACATGATAAAATTTTTCCTAATTCCTACAGTTGACTTCATGTGTAGTGAGTGACACTGTATCTTGTGCTGCTGAGCTGGGGGATGCTGGAGAGGGGGCTGGGGCCTGGGTGGGCGTGCCGGGCTCCCCTCCTGTGTTCCGGCCGGACCCCAGGCCATCACTGCAAGGCAAGTGTCCTTGAGGCCCACGGCTATCTACCTATCTAAGTGAGGATGTGGAGGGGATTAAACAGCTAATTCAGTATTTGGAAAAAGTATCTGTGAACTTAAATAAAAGCCCATTAAATACCCTTTTGGATTAGAACCATAATTGACTTAGCATTTAAGGCAGAAACTAAGGCCTTTGATTTAAACGCTGTTGGCAGATCTGAGCCTAAGCTGCTTCTATTTGCAGAGCCAACCCACCGGCTTCCAGTCGGGTTGAAACATGACTTCCCCTGGCCCTCCCAAGTTTGACTTTTGTCATATTTTACAAAACACAAGGCTTTTAACTTAGCATTTGTGGCTCTTCCATGGACTGTCTTTGAGGTTTTTCTCTAAAGCAAACGAGCTAATACCTAGACATTGTCAAAGTGAGCAGAAATGCTAATCTCAACAAAAGACGTTGAGCTGAGAGATTGGGGTAAGTACAGTATTAAATTTTCGCGTGTAAAAGATCATCTCTAGCAATCTTCTTAGAGGAAACCAGTGTTTAATGAACTTTTACGGCTGTTCACCAGGATTGAAAGCGATTCCTTCAATTCATCTCTTCCGTCTAAGTGTAATTGAAATGCTCCCTCTATTTTCTCTGCCATAATAAGCAAGCACTGTAGTGAAATCATAACATATTATGACTGTAATCAGTGATTATAGTGTGTGATGATGCTTTTGTGCTGTGGGGCTGCGGAAGGGAAGGGAGGCAGGTCTGAGCGTGGGGAGGGTCTGTTCCCTGCCGTCCTCGCTCTCTTGTGTCTTTGAGGCACAGCGTGCTGTTCTTGCACAGCCTGGATTGCACACGCCGGCGAAGCAGCTCTGACTCTTTCCGCCCAGGCGGAAGCTAAGATTCTTCGGGTCCATCTGTGGCGGGAACGATGGCGTCCCCCTCTCCCACTGCCCCCTCTCCAAGAACCACAGCGGCCTGGCATCTCCTTTCTCCTGCCCTGTTCCCCATTGCCCTCCATTGCCTAGGCTCTGGGGCCGTCTTTTTCCTCGTCCTCCTCCTCGTCCTCCTCCTCTTCCTCCCAACTCTCCTCCCTGTTCCTTCCATGTGGAAGTGCTCAGTCCTCTGGAAGAGTATGGTCTCTGGAGCCAGACCTCTCCGGTTCCATCCTGGCTCTGCACCTTCACAGCCGGCAGCCTCAGTTTCCCCATCTGTGAAATGAGGATGGTAGCAGGACACTTACTCGCCTGCTGTGGGCTTATCTAAGTCACTCTGCATGTGTGCCTGGCACAGGAGGTGCACACTCTACTGTCCGTGGGGGTTTGGGGGGCCCAAACCTCCTTCTGCTGGCCCCAGGCTGCACCTCGGAGCCGTCTGGCCTGGACATGCTTCCAAGTCCTGCACCTACTCTGTCCCAGTACCCCAGTGGTTGTCGTCTGCCCCTGGCTCTTTTGTGGTCCTGCCCTCTTGAAGCAGCCCAAGCCCTTTCCTGGGTGGTGGCTTGATTCCTGCTGCCCTGTCCCTCATCCAGAGGACCGCAGGGGCCTCTCGGAAGCTTCTGTGCCCCACTAAGCAGCCTTGATTTATCCCACGTTGGCAGAAGCGAAGATGCTGGGGCTCTCTCTGTGGAGGAAATAAATGCAATAATTGGATCCAGGGCATTCAGCGCTTACTGCTCTATTTTTACAACCAGATGTTGCAGTTTCATATCTATCTCTTGTGTCGATTATAGCCCCGGGGACCCTTCCATGGTTAATAAAGCAGCTGTCTTGTTCTTGGGTCTTGGGTCGGGTGAGTTTTGATTTCTGGGTAGATTCTAGGAATTTGTCGTGATGAACTTTGCTGTGGCTCGGGAAGGGGTCCCTGAATAGAGAGGAGCAGCCCAGTGTTCATGCAGCGTCACGTTTGCTAGGTGCCGTGCCCGCTGCTCGGTTGTGTCTGATTTAATCCTCAGCAGAACCCTCGTGAAATGGGTATTGTCACCATCTCTTACAGATGAGGAAACTGAAGCTCTGGCAGGTTCAGGAGCTTGTGGGAAGCCAGGTGACGGGGCCAGTCTCTGACCTTGTGTAGGTCCTTTCCCGTGAGTGAGCCGGCAGTGCGGTTGCCCTGGTGTGTGGGTCTCCGTGGAGGGAGTCGCCTCTGGAGGAGTCTGTGGGGCTTCTCCGAGGTCACCTTTCCACGTGCACATTACTTTTTAGCCCACGCGACCTCTTAGAGTCTTTTTTCAGTCATGACCCTGGCCGGGATCGGTTGAATCTTAAAGTGGTCCAGCCACTAATGACAAGATGCGACATCACGCGATGCTTTCCTTGGGACCGTAAACTGGATCTAAATTGCAGCCTGGAGTCCTGCTCTTGGGCAGCCACATTCTCTGGGGATGCTGTTACTCTCACTGAGCATCGTTTCCCGCGGACATTGATTTCACCTGACACACAGCAGGCCCAGGGGCCCCAGGGTGCCTCAAAGAGGGGATGGATTTCAGTCCAGTTGCTCAGACCAGATACCTGAGAGCAGCTTCCAGCAGCCTGCATGTTCCACGTGAGCATTGATGCCTCCCCGCGTACCCGCTAGTGCAATGCCTAAACTTCAGCTTCCTGCGCCTTACAACCATTTAACACATAGCTACGGGGCTGCCTGCCTCGAGCCAGGCATGGGGCCGGGTGTGAGCCTAGACCGCCATCACCAGGGGCAGCCATGAGCCTGGACCACCACACGGGGCCAGGGGGAGCCTGGCTTTGGCACCCTGCCACACCGAGATGTGTGCCCCTTGCCAGCATTTTAAAGCAAGGTGATGGAGTACCTCCTAGCTTTGTACTGTCTGTTTTATGGGCACAATGGAGATTTATTTATTTATTTATTTATTTATTTATTTATTTATGGTACTGGGGATTGAACCCAGGGCTATTCTACCTCTGGGCTACACCCCCCAGCCCTATTTTTTGTTTTTTATTTTGAAACAGGGTCTCACTAAGTAGCGGAGGGCCTCACTAAGTAGCTGAGACTGGCTGCGAACCCGGATCCTCCGGTCTCAACATCCCCAAGTACTGGGATTACAAGCGTGTGCCACCATGCCCGGCTTGGAGATACTTTAAAGATACTTTAAAAGTTCATCCTTTTTATTTTTTATTTTTTTGGTACTGGGGATTGAACCCAGGGGTGGTATTCCTCCGGGCTACACCCCCAACCCTATTTTATTTTGAAACAGGGTCTCACTAAGTTGCTGAGGGCCTTGCTGAATTGCTGAGGCTGGCCTCGAACCTGCAATCCTCCTCTCTCAGCCTCCCAAGTACTGGGATTACAGGTGTGCACCACCACGCCAGCAAAAGTTTTTAGTGCTCTTTTTCAAAGCTTCGTGTGACAGTCCGCAACTCCTGCCTACCTGGCATAATTAACAGTGCGACACCTAAACGGGGAGGGTTGGAAGGAGTTAACCGAGGAGCCCTGTGTTTGAATGTTACTATGGAAGTATTTGTATTTATTTGTGATGAAAATGTTCTTAAAAATTCTGATGTGAAATGTCAATACCAACCGGTTCTCATGGAACTTACACTTAAGGACTTTGAAAGGATCTTTTGTTACCAAACTATTTTTATAATGTTTCATTCTGAAAAATTTCAAACACTCAAAAAAGTGGAAAGAATTTTACAGTGAGGACTTGTGTACTGACTCTGTAGATTCTACAAATACCATTTACCTGTGCTTCCTTATAGCTTCTCTGTCCATGTCTCCCCACTCTCATTTTTAGATGCGCTTTAAACCTAATTTTAGACTTCAGTACTGCAGCATACCTATCATCTATCTTTCTTTTTTCATTTATGTGATTAACTCAAGTTCAATATCGGTTTACAGCTGTTTTCTCTTCCGAGGGAGCATTCGCAAATGGTGAAATGCACCAGCCATGGGTATCCCATGAGCTCTGACGGCCTCTTTATTTTATGAAGCAGGGCTAGGGTGTAAGTGTTGCCCATGAGCAGGTGCTGTCTCTCTCATGTTTTGTTTTTTGTCTTTGTACTGGGAATTAAACCCAGGGGCATTCTACCTTCAAACTATCCCCTCAGCCCTTTAAAAAAAATTTTTTTTTTATTTTGAAACAGGTCCTGCTAAGTTGCTGAGGCTGGCCTCGAAGCTGTGCTCCTCCTGTCTCAGCCTCCCAAGTACTGGGTTTGCAGGTGTGTGCCACTGTGCTGGCGTGTGTCTCCTCTTTATGTTCTTTGCCGAGCACCTTCCTTATGCTGGGGCCCCAGCGGGGAGAGTCTCCTAGAGCAGGATGTCAGTGGGTATGCAGCTGGCAGGAGACTATTCGGGTTAAACACCCAAGAATTCTCTGCCCAAAGGGCCCCTGTTAGTTTCCTGTAGCTGCCATAACAGGGTATCACAATATGGGTGACTTAAAGCAGTAGAAATGGATTCTCATACAGTTCTGTAGGCCAGAAGTGCAAGACAAGGCCCAGGAGCCAGGCTCCCTGCAGAGGCTCCTGGGAGCATCCTTCCCATCCTCCATCTCCAGGGCTCCAGCCGCAGCTCTCGGCTCTGTCTCTGTCGTTACATGGCTCTCTCCCCTGCGTGTGGCTCTTCTGGGTTGGGTGTGAATTTTGGGAGGACACTTTTTAACCCAGTACAGACCAGAGCCTGGTTACAGGGGCTGTGTGGACCTCCCCCAGGGTGTCTCCTCTCCTGTGCCCAGCCCCATGCCCGTGGGCAGCTGTGGGCAGAGGGTGTGCTCAGAGGTGGGGTGTGGGGGCTGGAAGTCTTTGCTTCTCCTCCTTTGTTATGTTTTGAACTGGAAGGGTGTTGAGGTGGAAATGGAGTTTGAGGAAGAGTTAGGGGAGATGCTGTGTTCATGGGAGAGGCCTGCTGATCTCCCTTGGCCTGGAGATAGGTGCTGTGCAGTGTTGGGCTTGAATACCTACCTCTCCGTCCTTCTCTCCCACCCTGCAGCCCCGCACTTCCTATCGCCACCTTTGCTGCTCCTCCACACCCCTCTCATGCTCTGTGTCTCTGCAGGAGCACTTTCTGCAGGCCTAAGGGTTGCCTGTGACCAGCCCAGACACTCTGAACCCCAGTTTTTAAAGACACTGCTTCTGCGTTGTGGGGCTGTCCAGCTCTCCAGAGCTTCGCCCAGAGATCCAGGGTGGGGTGGGAAGGGGGCTGTGGGGAGGGGCATCCGATGGGTGGCCCAGAGGAAGGCCGTGCTGGAGGGGCGCAGGGTGGGGGTCTCTTAGTGTGACGGATGGTTGAGGAAGCCATGGGTCTGGGGGAGAGGGACAAGGCTGGGGCTGGGGACCGATGTCAGCAATCTCCAATCTGAGTGAGGGGCTTGCACAGGAGGGTGTACACATTCTTTATCCAGAGGAGGCACTGGGGCTGGGGCTGAGGAATTTCTGGAAGGCAACTTTGGAGCCTGCGTCCTTGCTGGTATTCAGGAAATGCTGGGCTGGGCAGAGGCCCTGGAGGTCATCCCAGCATGTGGCAGGGGTGGGATGACAGCGGCCCCCCTCCTGTCTCAGCATGCCCAGCAGGAGCCTGCATGAAGGGGGCACCGAGGGGAGCGGGTTGTCTAGTTGGGGCGCATGTGGAATTTGCCCCTGGTGGGGTGGTGTTGATGGTTCACCTTCTGCTCTGAGGGTGCAGGGGAGCGTATAGTCGGATGAGTGGTTGAGTTTAGGGGATCATGGTGGCTGTTACTCCACGGCTGCCTGCTAGGCATCAGGTGTCATGCTAAGCATCTCTACCCAGTCTCTCAGTTCATGGAGATAGTTTGCCTTGTTTTTACCGAGAGGGAAACAGGTCCCCCTGCGAGGCTAAGGCACTCCCTGACTAGCCCTTAGCGCCTGGTGAGCTACGTGTTGGGGGAATGTAGATTGAGACTCATGCAGTGGGGAGAAGTTCTGTGAGTGCGTCGGGGAAGCTGTGGGACGCCCCCATCACTGGGGACCCCAGGAGGAAACCATTGTGAATGAGTCTCCTGTTGCGGCTGTGACAAATCATGATAGGCTTAGTAGCTTGAAACAACACGTTTGTTCTCTTGGAGTTCTTAAGGATCAGAAGTCTTTGAATGTGTCCGCAGGCTGTCCTGGAGGCTGGGGGAGAATCCTTGTCCTTGCTGTTTCCAGCCTCTGCAGGCTGCTTGCATTTCTTGGTTTGTGGCCCCATCTTCTGTCTTCACAGGTGCGGCAGAGCTTCTTCCAGGCTCTCTGTCCCTTTGCTTCTTGGTCACATTGCCGTAGCTGGCTCTGACTCCTTCTTTAGAAGGATCCTGGTGATCCTTCTAAAGGATCACCTTTAGAGATCACCTTTAGTTTATCCTTGGTGATCCAGGATAATTTTGTCTCAAGAGCCATAGTTTAGTCCCGTGTGCAAAGTCCCTTTTGCAATACAAGGTCATGTATTCATAGGTCCTAGGCAGTGGGACATTTTGGGGTCCTATTATTGTCTGCTTCGTGTTGTGAGAAAGCATCTTGGAGGAAGTGCCTGGCCACGTGTGGATGCCTCTCTGCACCAGGCAGCCCTGTGCATGGTCTCCTTCCATTTACAGCAACCCTCTGAAGAAGGATTTGTGGGTCTGTTTTACAGATAGGGAAACTGAGGCTCAGAGAGACTGTTCGTGGGCCCCCAGGCTGTAAAGGGTAAACAGAAAGAGAACCTGGTGTCTCCTGCCTCAGAGCCCTGAGTTCTGTCCTCCCCCCACATAGTGGCGGTCTGAACAGTGGACAGAGCTGGGGCTGGGGTGGGGCGCAGGAGGGGTTGGATCCTGGTGGCACGTTGGCGGAGCGACCAGTGCTCCCAGGCAATGATTTGCAGTCTTGCTGTAGTTCTGCCCTCCTGGTGTTCCTGGGTCCGGTGATGCGGGTCTTCTAGGGAGCCAATTGGTTCTGAGACTGAGCTGTGGGTCGTTTTTATTTCTCAGACTCTCCCAGGTCCAGAATTCCCATTGCTAATCAGGTAGCTGCTATCATTTCTCCCAGAATTTTGATCTCTTTACTTCCTTACTAATAAGCATACATTAAAGATGTTTATAGAATTGAACATTAAATCCAGAGTCGTATAACTTGGGAAAGCCTGGTGTGAACCGGCCCGGAGGGAATCTGGAGCTCCTGCTATGTCTTGCCTCTCTCCGCTCTCTTCCTTTCCTTCTCTTTCTTTGTTGCAGTTGTTTTCTTTTTAAAGAGAAAGTCAAGGGGAAACTATTTTGTGTTTTGTCCAGGTAAGATTCCAGGCTTTCCTTCCATACAACCGTTGCTTTCCCTGCTGGGCTGAGCCCCATTAGACGAGATGGTCAGCTGGGTGTGATGGCCCATGCCTGTCATCCCAGCTACTCAGGAAGCTGAGGCAGGAGGATAGAGAGTTTGAGGCTAGCAGGTGCAATTTAGCAAGGCCCTGTCTCAAAATGGAAAAAATGAAAAGGGCTGGGGGTGGAGCTCGGTGGTAGAGTACTTGCCTAGCACGCATGAGGCCTTGGGTTCAATCCCCAGCAACACATACACACACACCAAAAAAAGAAAAAGGGAAGAGATTGTCATTTTTGTCTTCTGAGACATTTGTACCTGTGGAGAAAGCTCAGTGTGCCTCCAGCCAGCAGCTGTGGCTGCCCTCTGGCTCTGCCCCGAGGGGAGACAGGAATGGAGAGTTCTAGGTGGGGTAGGACCTTCCTTCAAAGGACCAGCAGCTTCCCTGTGGCCCGGCTCCCTCTGGCCAGGAGGAATGTTCACACCAGACCCTTATCTTAGAGTTACATGCATGACAAAGTCCCTTCTCTAAAGAGGGCGCAAGAGTGCTGGGGAAGCCGTCCCTCTCACTTGTTCACTCGTCCCTCTCTGCCCTGAGCCTGTGAGGAGCGACAGGTCGCTGGCTGACCCTTGACCCTTCTCATCTCTCCAGGTGAGCGTGGTGGCGGTTTTACAGCCACTGGGCGGCAAGAGCTGATCTTTGGCCAGTGAGGTAGAAACTAGCTTTTAAAATTTTCCTTTAGATGTCCCATGATTCTTTTACATCCAAGGATTACTCAGGTTCCCGGCTGCCTGCACCTCTGTTTCTGCCTGTGTAAATGGAGGTGACGGCAGGTGTCTGATGACCCTCGCAGGGCTGGCTGCGATGGCGACTGGAGGTGGTGGGATTGCAGCCTGAGCCCCACTCCGGCAGTCGCGGGTGTCTGCTCACTCGTTGTGAATGTTGGGAATGCCAGCCTGTGTGTATCATCTAGCTCGGTACCTACAGCTCACTGGCCACTAGCCACACGTGGCCATTTCATCTTAAATTTAAAATTTAGTTCCTTAGCTGCATCAGCCGCACGGTGAGGGTGTGACCGCCACGTGCTACTGATGGCCTCCTTATTGGACAGCACAGACACAGCACACTTCCATCACTGTGGTGGGTTCTCTTGGCCAGCGCTGGTCAGCCAGGGTTGAATTATTAGCTGCCTGCACTTGTTGGTTTCTAAGCCTCTTGGCTGGGCCTTCTTCCAGCACTTTCTGTACCTGGACAGCTCTTTGTGTTATAGGGATATTGTAAGTTTTTATTTTATTTTATTATTATTATTATTTTTTGTAGTACTGGGGATTAAACCCAGGGACATTCTACCTCTGAGCTACACCCCCAGCCCTATTTTTTGTTCTTTGAAACAGGGCCTCACTAAGTAGCTGAGGCTGGCCGTGAACCTGGATCCTCCGGTCTCAGCCTCCCAAGTACTGGGATGACAAGCATGCACCACCACGCCTGGCTGTGAGTTTTTATTTTAAAGACAACTCAAGTAGCAGGTGATTGCTTGAAGAGAGCAGCACAGTGCCCTCCTGGGTAGTCAGCTCCGGGGAAGGGAAGTGTTTCCTCACTGCGGCAGAAACTTGGACGTCCCGGCTCCGTGGAAGCCTGGCTCTGCTCTGGCGTTCGTGGGGTGTAGCCTCTGCTTGGGTCTGACTTGATTGCGTCCTGGTTGATAACGAGCTGGGCAGCACCCTCGTGAGCCCCCCAGGTGACACGGATGTGCCGCCTTGGTATGTCAGCCCTGACAGCCCCTCTGTCCAGCGGCACTGCACAACTCTGAGTCTCCTAGACTCGTGTGATTCCAGGAATGGTGTTCGGCCGTGGAGAGCTCCTGCGTGGGCTCTGGCCCAGAGGCCTCCTCTGCTGAGCCCTGTCAGCAGTGGGGGTAGTGCCCACGGGGGCCTCCTCCACTGGGTACTGCCGCCCTCCCTAGCTGGCACTCCCTGCCCTCTCTGTGTCTCACACTTCCTGCCCTTTGCACTGGTCGCCCCCCAAGCCCTGCCACCTCCTCCATGGCTTTCATCTTCGCGGGGGCTCATGGCTCCATCCCCTGGTGACTTCCAGTCCTTTTCTCTGCACTGAACCCCTGCCCTGGCTCAGATCTCGCCTCTCTGGGAAATAGCCACCAGAGGAACATTCTACTTGAAGTCCCATCTCAGTCTGTGAAATGCCACAGCAGCTGCGCCCTAGATCTTTCCATCATCCCATGGGGCTGTTGTGTGTGTCACTTCATTAACTTCAGTCCACTAACGAGGACCTACTGTGTGCCCAATACAGGCTCGACCCCAAGGCCACAAGAATGACAATACAAAGCCTGGGCCCAGAGAGCCCCCAGGACCGTGGGGTAGGGCCAGGCCAGCAGATACTCTGCCTCATCTTCTTCTTGGAACATGAATAAATACATAAAATAAGTAAGCAGGGCACATGGCTGCTGTTAGCCCCTCATCTTCCGTGCGGTGTGGGGATGGAACCCGGCCCCTGCACGTGCGAGGCAAGCGGTGACCACTGGGCTTCAGCCACAACTCTTAGTTTTTTTTTTTTTTTGTTTTGAGACAGCATTTCACTACATCGCCCGGGCTGGCTTCAAACTTTCTCTCCTCTTGCTTTGCCTCCGCCATCTGTAAAGTTGTCTTGCATGTATTTCCTTAAGTGGCTTTTTTTTTTTTGCGGTACTGGGGATCGAACCCAGGGGCATTTTACCTCCGAGATACACCCCCAGCCCTATTTTTTTAATTCTTTATTTTGAAACAGAGTCTCACTAAGTTGCAGAGAGACTCACTAAGTTGCTGAGGCTGGCCGTGAACCTGCGATCCTCCTGTCTCAACCTCCCAAGTACTGGGATTCCAAGCGTGTGCCACCACGCCCGACTGGCATTTTTTTTTAAAGCAACTTGTCTTCATTGAGTCTTTTCAAAACATTCAACTTGATTTTTGTAGGTAAGAACCCTCTTATTGAAATTCTTATTTAATCAATGTGTGTAATGTTTCATCAAATGATGTAATTATAGTTACTCTTATTAAACTCATTTAACACATGTGTGTGATGTTTAATCGAGTGATGTAATTACCGTTAGAAGGAAGGGGTGAAGGAGGTTTGGAGACACACTGCTAGCCTGGAGGCCCAGCCCACTCAGTCCGTGTGGTGGAAGGGTGTGGGTGAGCCAGTCACCAGCCCCAGCATGAGTGGGCCTTGCAGATGTGTTTTAGGGAAGAGAGCCTCAGTTACCCAGGGGCGGTTGGACAAGATGGCTGCTACCATGTGGAATAGGAATCTCTACAATCCACATGCTTCCTGGCCTGTTGCTGAGACCAGCAGCTGGGAGGCGGGGCTGCTGGTGCTCCCAGGGCTGGAGTCGGCTCCAGGTGGGATCTTCGGCCGGTTGGCTTTCTGCCCAGCTCTCCCACGACCTCTTCATTTAGCCGGGCCCTTCCTGAGTTGGCAAGCAGCCCTTGGCTTCACCAGGCCTGACCACGGCTGCTGTCTTGAAGTTTAGCACAGGGAGCTGGGGCTGGCCTTCCAGAGGGCCCCAGCCTCCAGGGACAGCAGGTTTTGCCATCAGCCCTGCCTGGGAGTTCAGTCTGTGAATGTCTTCTGAGGCCTGCCGCCTTTGGGGCCGGGTGGACTCTTTGAGGCCCTCTTCAGTGTAACTGATGAAGCCATCATTTGGAAAATCATTCTGAAAGCACCTATTAAATCCGCCCCCACCTCTGTCACTAGGCAGTAAAGTCTTCTGAACAGAAAAGCTAAAAACGTTTTCTTACCTAGATGGGAGGGCATAAACGGGTTGAGTTAATTGTATGTGTCAAGCTTTTTACTTTTTCCTTTGCTTTGCTAAACACATAAACGGTTTAACAAAATGTAGTTGGGTCAGGTGCATTATCTGTTGTAAGTAAATTACAGCTGTGGGTAGAGAGGCGTTTATGGTGGTGTGGTGTGTCCTTTTGATAGTAATGATCAGATCACACCTTAAATCTCTTTAAATGCTTCTTATTACGGAAGCCGCTGCTCCCCTTGCCTTCAAAGTTCTCGCCAGCTATTCAGAAAGTCCAGTGACACCCTGTAGGGCCTTTTTGGTTCCTTGCCGTAGATAATGAATGGTGCTGCCCATGGCCGGTCCAGGGGAGGCCTCTGCTCTCTAAAGAGACTTCATCAAGAGCAGTAATGGGTGGAAAACCAAGAGGGAAGGATCAAGAAGAAGACATAAAATTAAACAAGGCCAAGTAACTATATTTGAATGTTTTCCGAGGTCTTTGGTTTGGAATTTAAACTTTAGACGAGTGACTTAGAGAACACAGAGGTGGTGGGCTTCATTGTTTTTCCTGCTACTCAGTGGCTGTGTAAGATGTAGTGTGGTGTAATTGAAGGCTCCTAAATTGATGTTAGTTGTGGTGTTTGTTGACTGTTTTTATCCTAATGTGTATTGCAAGACACGAGGCATCTGAGATCATGAGTAGCATTGCTCGGGATTCACCTAAGATTTAAAAGAACTTAAAGTCAATTTAAAGAGGGTCCAGTGGGTGAGGGCAGAGTGGTGTCTGAATGTGGCAGGACTTGGGAAGGTGGTGTGTGGATGTCTGAAGTTGGGAAGCAGATGCGGGGATCCTTGACTTCGGCTTGCCCGTTAAGGACCAGTCTGATTCTAAGCAATTGAAGAACGTGTCCCCAGGCGTCCACCCTGTCCTGTAGCTCTGCCTGCTCAGTGACGTCTCTGGTCTAGTGAGCAGTGACTGGTTCTTGCAGGCAGCCCAGGCGTTTGATAACAGCAACAGGCAGACACACACCTAGACCAGTTCCTAGAACCTGGAGAAAGGGCCGCCTGGGGGAAGGGGCTGCAGGCACAGGTTTGCACGTTTAAAATTCTAGAAAGTTTCTCCATTGAAGAGATTCTTTTCAGCTTTTCTGTTTTCAGATGTAGATTTATCTTGATGCTGTTCTATTTCTGGTTTCCTTTTTTCTTTCTGTAAAATAGCTACCTCTTGCTTGAGGGGGTGGGGGCAGAGGTCTTTCTCCTTTGAACCATCTGTCACATCAGTTAAAACATCCCTTTCTTCCTGTTTGTTCCTTTTTAAGAGAGAACACGTGGAACAATGGCTTTTTTTTTTTTTTTACAAGACATGCTGTAGCTTCACAGAACTTCTTGGGTACCTTTCCTTAGTCCTGGGGACTCAAGCTTCTTGGGTGGTCACAGTGCCCAGCCTGCGAGAAGCCACTGTCATGGTAGAGACCCGCAGTGGTGACTGGCTCCTTCTCAGGGCCTTGTCGCAGCAGGTGGAGGCTGGTGTGTGACACTGGGCCTCAGTTTCCCTGTTGGAAAAGGTATGGTTGGGGCTTCAGTCACTCCCCGATTTGATTCTTTGTCACTATGTCAATCTCTGTCTCCGTTTAATACCCCAGTCTCTTCTATTATACAAGCTACTATCTGGGGCTGGGTTGGTAGCCATTTGTGCATTCATTATTTGTGTGTGTGGGGTGCATTTGTGTGTGTGCTTCTAAGTGCACAGTGCCCTCCTTCGCCATTTCCCCTGAAGTTTAGTGAGCACGGCACGTCCTGGTCATTGGAGGCAGGCGGTGTGTGGGGCTTCTTTTGTCTTTATTTATTTTTTATTTTTTTGTGGTACTGGGGATTGAACCCAGGGGCGTTCTATCTCTGAGCTATATCCCCAGCCCTATTTTATCTTTATATTTTGAAACAGGGTCTCACTAAGTTGCGGAGGGCCTCACAAGGTCGCTGAGGCTGGCCACGAACCCGTGATCCTCCTGTCTCAGCCTCCTGAGTACCGGAGTTACAAGCGTGCACCACCACGCCCGGCTGCGTTGTCTCATTTTAAAGAGTTGACTTTGCATCCGGTTTTAAAAACTTGGTGGGGTGTAACACTGACCACAATGTCCACCAGTGGCCAGACTGTATTCTAAAGGCCACCGGACCCTCAGCGGCCTTGAGGGCAAGCTTGAGTACTGGAGATGATGATGTGAAAGTCTAGAGAGGAGAGGGACACATTTGCCCCAGCCACTCACAAGGGAGGACTGTTACCTGGCTGCCAGGAGCACAGGGAGAGACACCCCGTCCAGGGCACCTCCTTCCAGGCCCCCTGCACTGACCAATCCCTTCAGTGCCTGCAGGTTGGGTGAGTGAGGCCCATCTTGGAGCACTTCTGATGGCTTTCAGGCTCCAGGGCTCCCTGGGGGGGCTGAGGTGCCCCTGTGCCTGCATCTCACCTCAGCCTCTCAGGCTGGTCCTGCTTGCGCTCTCTTTCCGCACCCATCCGCCTCCTACTCATTCCCCTAATGCCAAACCCCACCTCCGCATCTTCACCCAGGAAAGAATTTACATTGTCACAAAACGATGGACTTTCTCCAGGTCCCCTAGCAACTCTGCAATAGGATGTGGGCCACATAGGCCATGTACTGTTTTCTAGTAGCTACGTTAAAGAGGTAAAATGAAAGAGGTGAAATTGATTTTAATAAACTCTGCTTAATCCAACCTATCCAAAATATTACCCTTTCAATTGCAATTCCTGGGGCTTACTTGGGGAGGCATTGCGTTCTCTCTGGGTACTCTGAGGATTGTGACATATCATGTAGGCTCATGGCACCTCTCAGTTGGAACCAGCCGTGTTGCAGGTACTCATGACCACGTGTGACAGGCAGCTACTCTAGTGGACATTGGGGCCGTAGAGTTTTAATTTAAACCAGATTCACTTGACCTTCTGCAGGGGCCTTCCCCAGATGAGATGCCTCTTGCCAGAAGCGGAGTCCTGTGTTGTTCAGAGCTCACCTGAAGCTCCTGTGTCCCCGGAGCTGCCAGGGTCGGTGATGGCAAGAGTCCCTCGCTGCCCAGAGCGTGGCTGGTGGGCAGGCTGGCGGCTGGCGGTCCCTGCTTCCTCCGGTTGTTTTTGTTTGGCCAGTTAACTCAGGGCATTCTGAACATGCACCGTGGGGAGTGTGTGTCGTCATCCCTCGATGGCGCTGCTAATTGAGCCAGCCAACAAAAAGTGCATTCAGCACGGACTTGTCCGCGGCCCTCCTCCAGGAAAGAGAGTAGGTTTGCTATTCCTGAAATTTAATCCCTCTTTCAGCATTGCACAAAAGCCCGTGTCTGCAGGCCTGGGGCCTGATAGATGTGCCTTTGTACTGATGGAAAAACAGAAAGTAGCCTGAGCTGCACGGGTTGTTTGCAGAGCTTCCTGGTACAAAGAGGGGAGCTGCGTTTGCAGGGGACCCGGGCTGCACCTGAGGCCCTCCCAGGTGCCGGCCAGTGCCGGTGACATCAGTCAGCACCAGCCCTTGGAGAAGGTTGCCGCTGTTGTGTTGACTGGAGGTCCAGGGGCCCCAGCTTGACTGGGGAGCAGGGAACAGAGCTCCAGAGGAAGCCCCATCCTGGGACCTGCTCAGTGGATCTGTGAGGGAGAGGCCCTGCAGCAAGGACGGGGGTGTCACCTGTGTGGGAGCCATGCAGGGCTGCTCTCCTGCCACCTGCCACGCCCTTCTCCTTCCTGCACAGGAATCAGGCACTTGGGGAGAAGGCGGTGATATGATTGAGACCTTCAAAAATTACAGTAAACACACAACAGTGTGAGTGTACTTAATGCCACGGAATGGTACACTAAAAATGGTTAGAATGGTAAATTTTATGTTGTATGTACCACAATTTAGAAAACTATACTATTTAAATAAATATTTGTGTTATCCCCTTTTTTTTCTTGGTAAGACTAGGGATTGAACCCAGGGGCACTCTGCCTCTGAGTTCCACTCCCAGCTTTTTTAATTTTTAGTTTTATACAGGGTCTTGCTAAATTGCCCGGACTGGCCTCAAACTTGAGATCCTCCTTCCTCAGCCTCTCTAGTAGCTGGGATTATAGGCACGCGCCATGGCACCCGGCAGCCCAATAGTTTAGGGCCAAAGTCATACATCTATAGATGTGCCTAGCTACCTGTCTGTCAATCCCACGGATAGATAAAGATGTATGGTTTGAATTATTCCTGCTTCTTTCCCTTTGACAGTCTGAGTCTTAGAAGAATTCAGGGTTTTATCATTACTGGCTGAAGTGAGAAGTCCCCAGCTAATAATCCTGGAGAGAAGGCAGGAAGCAGAATTGTCATGAACCGGCTTCCCCGCTCCCCGGAGGCGCAGCGCTGGCTCTGTGGCTTGTTGACGGAGATGCAGCTTTCCGCGCCGGGTCCTGTGTCAGCCTTGGGACAGGCTTCTGAGCTGCAGGGGCTTCTGTGCCTGACCTGCCGGCTTTGACGAGCTGGGCTCCATCCCGGAGGCCCGAGGTCTTGCTCCGCTGCAGGGAGGAGCATCCCGGGCGGTCACTGCTGTCCTTACGCAGCTTCAGTCCCTGAGGACCAACCGGTGGCACTTTCTCTTGCTGGTTGCTTCCTAGCGAGGTGACCTTCCATTGTCCTTTCCATGATGCTGGGTCACCACCATTTTATAAATCTTGGGGCACAGTTTTTCATCAGGGAATTCCACACAGCTGTGGGCCAGGATCCCAGGGGGCGATGTCGTCCTTTTTATTGTAGTCATTAAAAAAAGTATTATTGAGGTTGAAATTCACAAAACATAAAATTAGCCATTTCCCTGGCATTTAGTCCATTCACAGCAGTCCACAGCTGGCTCTTCTGCCCAGTTCCAAAATGATGCCATGACCCCAAAAGGAAACCTTAGCAGTTAGCAGTTGCTCTCTGTTCCCGCCTCCTGGGTCCCAGGCTGCTTTCTGCCTCTAGATTTGCCTGCTCTAGACATTTTTTTTTTTTGTAGTACTGGGGATTGAACCCAGGGGCATTCTACCTCCGAGCTACACCCCCAGCCCTAGTTTTTATTCTTTATTTTGAAACAGGGTCTCACTAAGTTGTGGAGGGCCTCACTAAGTAGCTGAGGCTGGCCACAAACCCGGATCCTCCGGTTTCAGCCTCCCAAGCTGAGATTACAAGCGTGGGATTACTGGGATTACAAGTGTGCACCACCACGCCCGGCTAGACATTTTGTGTAAGTAGGTTTATACAATATATGGTCCTTTGGGACTGGCTTCTTTCAGTTAGTATAACATTTTCTTTTTTTTTTATGTTTTTATTGGTGCGTTGTAGTCTCACATCACAATGAGTATCAATTTGGTGTTATCATACATGCACACAGCTCTTGGTGTCCCCCCGCCTCCCCTCCACATGTAGCACTGAGAATGATGTTGGTATAATCTCATATGTACACATTGTTTATGACAGTAATTCCATAGATTCACTTCTTTCTTGCCCTTCCCCTTCCCTTGTACCCCTTCCCTTGTACCACTGAGGGTTCTCTGTTGTCATTGGAGTCCCTTTTGTGTCCCCACTACTCCCTAAGTTGCGCAATTAATGAAAACATATGTCCCTTCTTTTTTTGTGATTGGCTAATCTCACTTAACATAATGTTTTCCAGATCTTTCCATTTTCTTGCAAATGCTGTTATTTTGTTCTTTTTTATTGCTGAGTAGGATTCCATTGTGTGTATTTCCCATAATTTTGTAATCCATTCATCTGTTGATGGACATCTAGGTTGGTTCCATAATTTGGCCACTGTGAATTGTGCTGCTATGAACATGGGTATGCATATATTACTGTAGTTTTCTGGTTTCAATCCCTTTGGTATGACACCCAGTAGTGGTATAGCCAGATCATATGGTGGATCCATTCCCAGTTTTCTGAGGAATCTCCACACTGATCTCCATAGTGGTTGAACTAGTTTGCAATCCCACCAACAGTGTAGAAGAGTCCCAATTTCCCCACATCCTCGCAACATCTGTTGTTGTTTGACTTAATGATTGCCATTCTAATTGGGGTCAGATGAAATCTTAGAGTAGTTTTGATTTGCATCTCCCTGATTGCTAATGATGTTGAACATTTTTTCATGTATCTATTGGCCATTTGTATCTCTTCTTTCGTGAAGTGTCTATTCATTTCAGTTGCCCACTTTTTGATCGGATTGTTTGTTTTCTTAGTGTAAAGTCTTTTAAGTTCTTTGTATATCCTAGATATTAGACCTCTGTCAGAGGGATAACTTGCAAAGATCTTCTCCCATTCCGTAGGCTTTCTCTTTAAGCTCTTGATGATTTCCTTTGATGAGCAGAAGCTTTGTAGTTTAATGCTATCTTATTAATTCTTGTTTTAATTTCCTGTGCTTTGGAGGTCTTGTTGAGGAAGTTTCTACCTGTGCCTATATGATGGAGTGTTGGACCTATGGCTTTTTCTAATAATTTCACAGTCTCTGGTCTAACTTCCAAGTCTTTGATCCTTCTCGAGTTGACTTTTGTGCAGGGTGAGAGGTAATAGTATAACATTTTCAAGATTCATCCATGTTGTAGCATGTGTTAGTCCTTCATTCCTTTTTATGTGCTGAATAATATTCCACAGGGCAGACAGATCACCTTTTTACCCATCCCTCAGTGGATGGGCATTTTGCTACTGAGATTAGTGCGTTTGTGAACATGGGTGTGCACAGATTTGCTTAGGTCACCTGTTTTCAGGTCTTCCGAGTGGGTCCTTAGGAGCAGAAATGTTGGGCCCCATGCTCATTCTCTGTAACTTTTTGAGGAACTACCCAGCTGTTTTCCTCGTTTTTATCGATGGCAAGAAGGTGGACACGCTGGTGGCTTGCTTGCTATTGGGATGATTAGCTCACTGTCTGCAGTGGCAGCAGCTTCCCTGTGGGTGCTGGTCAGGGGCAGTTGGGCAGGGTACTCTACCCACCGGGGCCTCTTAGAATAAACGACATTTGCTTTTTAAACAGCAGGTGTGTGCCTGTGTTCCTGAGCATCCTTACGTGCAGGACTCGCTGGGTGAGCTGCTCATCTAGGACTGTCTTACTGACTGGTGCTGGCTATCTTTTCATGCTGACCTCTTTGACCTCTAGTATTTTGACAGTGGTGCTAGGATCACAACCAACAAGTGTAATAGGGAACAGCACCGCACAGCGTCAACTGTGGGGTGGAAGGGAAAGACGTAGAGAGGGCCTCCGCTCTCCCCGCTGGGAGAGGGCCGATTCCAAGCCGTGGGCTCTTTGCTGGAGAGCCTGTGTGGTCCTGTGGCCTGACTGCCCTCCGTGACTCACAGCTCCCGCCTGCCACGGTCACACCCGACTTTCATGCTTGCACATCACTTTTCTCTGATGCTTACAGTCACCCTGCGAGGTGTGGAGGAAGGCCCTTTGAGAAACTGAAGCCCCTGGAGACTTGGATTGAGGGCGCACCTTCTAGGTGGAGGTGCTCAGGCTTAGCCTTGTTCTTTGACCCCCAGTTTATAAAGATTTGATCATGGAATATGATCGTATGCATTGTTCTCTTTTTAAAGGGTTGAGTTATTCCAAGGGGAATACCTTAGCGGAGGCCATTTCAAAAGAAAGCCATAGGTTGCCATGGCTATCCTGTGGTCCTGCGGACATCCTGGAACAGGACGGCCATTGGAGTCAGAGCTTGAAATGCAGGAGGCAGCTGTGGCCCGGGATGGTGGGAGCAGCACTCAGGGAGCTTTTGTCGCTTTCCAAGGCCTGAGTGATGGCGTTCTCCAGCAACCTGACATGGTGACGCAGCCTGTAGGAGACACGCCATGTTCCTTCTGTCCATAGGAGACATCATGACAGCAGGTGATTGTGATGGCATGAGGCTGTTGGCCCAGTGTGGGGAACAGAGACCCCTGTCCCCAGAGGTGGCCCTTGGTCACTAGACCTGGACCGTGGAGAGCTGTGAGTGTGGTTCTGACCCATTCTGGCCCCAGCCTGAGTCTGACCGTGGCGGGTCCAGGATTGGGCTGCTCCAGATATCCACTCTCTGTTGGCTAGTGCTGCCCCCAGAGACACAGCAGGGTGCTTTCAGTTGTCACACATGGCCTTTCGTGCCCCAAAGCCAGGATTGCTCAACCCTTGTGCCTGTACAGTGCAGAACGTCTGGCCCCGAGGGCCAGTGCGCCCCACTGAGAAACACAGGTGCCTCTTCAGATGTCCTTGTAGCTAGCTGCACTGACACGGTCACCTTATCTGGATTCTAGACAGTAGTGGCAGAGTGTGGCGGAGGGCTTAAACCTAGGTCATGGCGCGCTTTGATTAAATCAGGGCACCTTCCAGCCCTGCATCTTCCTCTAGTAGCTAGCAGCATGTCCTCAGCCAGCCGTTTCTCTGTTTGGAAGTCCAGGAAGAGATGAGGGGCTGTAGAGGCCTGAAACTGAAAAGAAGTATTTGATTGACAGATGGAGTAGCAACTTCCGCACACCTGCCCAGTCTCTCCATTCCCATGCACACACCTGCCCAGTCTCTCCCACCTGCCCAGTCTCTCCCACCTGCCCAGTCTCTCCCACCTGCCCAGTCTCTCCCACCTGCCCAGTCTCTCCGTTCCCACGCGCACATCTTCCTAGTCTCTGTTCCTGTGCGCACAGGGCAGACTGTGGTGGGGTTGGATTGTGCCCCCTCAAAAGGCATGTTCTTAATGCCTGGCACCTGTGGAAGTGACCTTATTTGAAAGTCGAGTCTTTGTAGTATAGTTATATAAGATCATACTAGATGAGGGTGGGTTTTAACCCAAAGGTTCATGTCTTTATAAGAAGAGGGAAATGTGGACCGGGACAACCAGGGAAGGAGCTGCCTGGAGATGAGGCTGAGACTGGAGCCAGGCAGGGCCCAGCCATCAGGGAAGCCGGGAAGAGGCAGGAAGGATCCTCCTGGGACCTTCATAAAGAGCAGGGCTCTGCAGACACCTTGACTCTGGACTCTGGCCCCAGAGCTGGCAGAGAATGCACTGCTGTGGCTCTAAGCGATCTGGTTGCGGTCTCTGCTGCAGCAGGCTTGAGACTCGGCCAGTGGTGCCCACAGCCCCGAGCTTACCTCTAGACTGCTCTCTCCTCCCTCGCCCTCGCCACTTGGGCTCTGCTTTTATTACTGTCTCAGTGGAAACTCTGAGGTCATTGGCTATCTTGTGGTTACCTAATCTGGCAAGACCAAGCCAAGGCCCATTTTTTTTTTTTTTAATTCTGAGTAGACACCTTTTCCCCGGCAAGTGCAGAGCCCTGCGCACTCCCTCCAGCATCTTGAAGTCTTCTCTCTGGTCCTCTGGTGGAGCCTCTGGGGGGTTCTTTGACTTTGGTTTTGTTTCCTATTAGTTCTGGTCTTTCTTGTCTTAGATCCGTGTATTAGTTTCCTATTGATGCTATAACAAATTCTCACGCACCTAGTGGCTTGAAACAGCACGCATTTACTACCTTCAAGTTCTAGAGGTCCAAAGTCCAAAATGGATCTTGGGGGGCTAAAATCAAAGGCTGCAGTCCACCGGGAGGCTCAAGGGGAGAATCTCCTCTGTGCCTGTTCCAGCCTCTAGTGACCTCCTGGGGACCCTGCAGCAGCCTGAGCCCTGCCTGCTGAGCCACACGGCCTTCTCTGACCCTAACTTGTTTCCCTCTCCTGAGGACTGTCGTTATTATTTTGAGCCACTTGTATAATCCAGAGTCCTCTCAAAAAAGCTCCATCTCCAAAGCTGTAACTCACGCTCGAATGCCTTTGCTGTGTGAGGTCGTATCTTCACGGTTCTGGGAATTAGGACTTGAACTTCTTGGGGGCCCGTTGTGTGGCGCCCCGCAAACTGTACACACTCGTGACGCTCAGTCGTTTTTCTTTTTTCTTTCTACCTTCATTTTGATTCTTAGATCATCACCTTTATGTAATAGGTAGGTGAATTTTCAATCTAGGGTTTGGAGGAGGAACTTGAAAAGGTTCTGCAGAATTCGGGTGCATTTTTACTTAAGGATTCTTTCACCTTTCTGAGATCTCCTATCACATACCAGCACCCAGGGCCCCGTGCTGTCTTCCTTTCTGCTGCTGAGTTGGCTCTTTGTTTTGTGCAAGCCCCAGATAAAGCCAGCTCTTCATTTGGTCTAATTGGAGAGTACCCGGAGGTCACAGAGTTGTTAAGATGCCGCCGCCGGGAGAAGAAATCAGTTAAGTTCTCGAGTTACAGGATGGCAGCTGTCACTGGGTGCTTTTAGACAGGTTCTGACAACAGATGAGGAAGGGCGCGTGAGCGGAAGGAGGTTTAGGAGCTCCTTAATCAGCTAGGCAGGGCGGGTTGGTTGGGAGTGGCAGCCGAGGAGGAAATACCCCCAGGAGAAAACCCCAGCGCCAGGATTTCAGTAGACTTTTGTCTCAGCGTGAATCAACTTATGGTGTGGGTGTGTACATACACAGGCGCCCGAAGGCGGCCTTTCAGGCAGATTATGTAGAAGAGACCCCCCACCCCAGGACACCCACACTGACCTCTGCACACTTCCTACCCTGTGCAGCAGTGCCGGTGGCAGCTCCGCGGATGCCACCCTGTGAGTGTGGGGGGGACGGATGTGGAGCCCGGAGCGGGGCTGTGGCCTCCCTGAGTGCTGGGGTCCCCTGTGGGAGACGGTCTAGGGGACAGCTCTCGTGTGGTGGTCATGTCTTGAGTTCAGCTGCGTGCTGCTGTGGACCTGGAGCAAGCCCCACGCTCCCTGGGTGTCCCTGCCCAGGCCGAGGAAGCTGTGCACAGGAGGATGGGATAATTTTGGTGATAATCCCAGTGCCGCTCCAGTCCTCCCTCACAGCCCTTCCTGTGAGCATCCTCAGTGTGAGGCTGTGCAGGACCAGGAGACATGACAAGCTCATTCCATCAGAGAACGCATGGCGGGGCCGGGGGCAGGTCCTCCCATCCCTAATAGGAAATCAGCGAGCAGGCGGCCAGGACGACCCACGAACATTTCTCAGGACACGTGCTGTTGGAGCAGTGTTCCCATGTGACACACAGCTCATCGGTGGACAGCTCGAGCGCAGCCAGTATCCGGATCAAGACGCAGAGGCAGAGAGCGAGCGGGTGCTGGTTGGAGCCCCAGGAAGGCAGGCACGCTGCCGCTGCTGCGTTTCTCCACCCTCCCCCAGTTCTGGTGCAGCTCGTGTGGAAATGCTCGGGGAGTCTTATTTGAATGGCTGAGTCAGTGGCTTGAATTGAGTACTTTTTGAGCCGTTTGTAGGGAGAAGGTGTCACCCAAGCGTAAACATGACTATAATAATAGAGTCACTGTTATTTCCCCTGGGAAGTAAGCGTGCACCTGCCACCTCCTCCTCACACACGGGGCATTCTGGGTGGAAAAGCAGGAGAGAGTTTCCGATGGAAGGACGAAGGAGTCTTGTCTGAAAGCTGTCAGAGCTACAAACAGCCAGAGAGGGGAAGACTCGGGGATGGCGCTGTCTCTGAACTGTGCGTCTGCCGGGTTAATAGCAGCAGCCCAAGGCTGAGATGCCGAGCTAACCTCTGTGGAGCTCACTGTGGGCTTGACAGTCTTGGAAGGATGGAAATGCACCATTTTCATTTGATCCATTTTTCTAAAGAGGGGCATTAAAGCTGGGGGGGGGTGTTAAACAAACCTGCCTGAGGCCATGGGGCAGCTGGGGGAGCCTACTGCTCACCCCACCCCCACAGCTCCCCAGGGACTGCAGTGGGGCCATTGCTGGTGGGTATTAGAAAGCTGATTTTGCTTGGACAGCTTGGTTCTACCATTGTTTAATGGAAGTTGTTACGGGGAAGATAGTTCTCAGAATTCATTCTGGATAAAACCCCACAGCATGAAGGGACCGCGAGGGCCCCTCCTGCTGCCACTCTGCGCTCACTGCTCACCAGCGCCTGTTCAGCCTCAGTGCTGAGATGTTGGAGTCCCCTTAACCTGGGGCTGACACCCGGCCCTGTCTCCTCTGATGAGGGACTTCTCCCAACAACAAGATTTGGATAAAAAAATGATCGTTGGCTTTTTCTTTCTTTCTTTTTTTTTTTGCGGCACTGGAGATGAAACTCAGGGGCATTTTACCTCTGAGCTACACCCCCAGCCCTATTTTTTATTCTTTATTTTGAAACAGGGTCTCACTAAGTTGCGGACGGCCTCACTAAGTAGCTGAGGCTGGCCGTGAACCTGCGATCCTCCTGCCTCAGCCTCCCAAGCACTGGGATGACAAATGTGCGCCACCACGCCCGGCTGATCTTGACTTTTTGTAGAGTGAATAACAGTCCTCTACAATCAAGGTATTAGGAAGCAGTACTAGATTCATTTGGACTCCTAAATTCCTTTTTGGGATAATTTCTGGATTTCCTTAAATTCACAGAGTGGCACAATTAGTTATTTTTCTGTTTAAGATCCGTCTTCTACTTGGAGAGTGGTAGTGTAAATTAGAGACCAAGAGTACCATAAATGTCATTATCACCTGAGATTTACAGACTGGCTCTGCAGACACATTTGTATCCCCTTTACACAGCACGTTACAGAGTTGTTATTACTGATGAGACTTTTAAAGACTCTTGCAGCTGAGAGGGGTCCCTGGTGGCTCGTTTCCCTAGCCTGTTCTCGCATCTTGGCTGGCCCCGGGTTTACCAGCAGTTTGGATCTTCTTTCAGGTTTGTGCTTAATTATTTGTTTTCCTGTTGAAATACAACCTTGACCACGAATGCATCTCTGCCCGATTTTCCACACACTCCTTTCTCTGAGAGGCCCCATCATGAGGTCCGAGCAGTGCCCCGTGGGGCTCCCTGGGGTCTGGAGGCCTCTGCCAGGTTTCTTGAAGCCACCCTGCATCAGCTTGTTTCTGAACTTCAGTCCAGCTGAATTGGTTCTTCCTGGGCAGGGGAACTGCGCCCCCTGCAGGCGTATGTGTTCTCTGGGAGGCCGTCTTTATATTTAACAGTTTAGGAATGAAGATGATCTTAGAAAGCCGTAGTCATTTATTGTGTGTGTCACCAGGGAGAAGGTGGGTGCCGGCAGGGCTTGCTCAGAGAGGAGGCAAGGGGTTCCAGAGTGCCTGGGGAAGGAGAGAGGCTGACTTAAGAAAAGACTGGGGAATGATTAGAAAATAGACTGTTTATGACGAGTTGCTCAACTTTGTACATAGGGACAGGGAGGAAGGGACTTTATGATGTGTAACCCTTGGTCTGAGTCTGGGATCCAGCAGTCCTTTGCAGGACATGTAACAAAGGCACACGGGTTTGGTTTTAGAAAGTCAGTCGCTCTTTTTCTTAGTGTGATGTGGTTCCAAGTGGCACTGTATGCGCGTGACCTCAGTCTGAGGTAGGAAGACACCTCTTTGGGCTGGCCGTCATCCCTGAAGTGGCGTGGGTTCCTGGGGGTCCAGGGCCAGCAGGACGGACCTGTGACTCAGGAGGCCGTGGGTGGGAGGTCAGGAGGTGGGAGGCCAGGAGCAGTACGGTGCCCTGGCATGGGACTCGACACCAGGCCCTGGAGGGGAAGAGAGGAGGAGCCATGGTTTCTGGAGAGAGTGAGCGAGGCGGTAGAGGGAGCTTGAAGCCATGAGAAGATGCTGGCTGTAAATGTTTTGGGGGAACTGTGATGTTTGAAGGTGACTGGGGGGATTGTTGCTTGTGGCACAGACGCAGGTGGGGGGGTTCTCCAGGAGGAATCTGGCTGCAGGGCCTCCCCCCTGCTGGGTGTGGTCAGGTCCCCTGGGTTACAGGTGCACAGGCCTGGGTGGGGAGTTGAATGGGATTAACCACTTCCTAGCCGAGGCAGGGAGTGGTGCCTCGGCACCCTTGGCTGTTAAGCACACAGGGAGCATTGGAGAGTCTCGTGGGTGACAACCCAGAAGCTGGCCCTTGGCCCAAGTTGCGTGGGCCTCGGCTGGAGAAGCCACGCTGTCACCCGCTGAAGATGCTGGTGGGCTTTTGCCCAGGGGAAGAGAAGGCCCGTGGGGAATAGGTGGTGGGAGGGTGTTGACCTGCACAGCTCCCAAAGACATTGGTCCCAGGGGGCACCTTGTATCTCAAAATGAGAGGCTGACAGCTTCTGTCACAGGTGATCAGATGAACAGCTCTGGGGACTGTGGCAGGAAGGGTGGCCTTGAGGCCCAGGGAGCTTCTAGAAATAAGCTACAGGTACCCCCATCCTGCTGCCGCCCGTTTGTCCTGGCCAGGTGAGAAGCAGCTGGAAAGTGGGGTGCAGCTGCCTCAGCCTGCATAGACACCAGAATCGCCCGAGGCTTCCAAGCTGGCGGCCAGGTCCCCTGCTTCCTCAAGCTCTCCAGAAGATTCTGTCGTGCTGATGGGATGGATTAGATGGACCAACATAGGCTCCCCGTATGTGGGTGGACGGTGTCCTCTAGAGACACAGGACTGAGCACAGGGAGCATGGGGAACAAACCACAGCCTGACTTCAAAAGAAATGGCTTAAAATGTATTTTAGAATGTGTTGCAGTGATTTTAATAAACTTTTTGTGGGAGTTAATTTTAATTCTATTAGATCACAGAAATTTTACCTGCTTGATTTACATATTAAATGTTTCTAATGAACTTTGCTTATTTTGTGGTACTGGGGATTGAACCCAGGGGCATTCTACCTCCAAGCTACACTCCCAGCCCTATTTTTTATTTTATTTTATTTTGAGACAAGGTCTCGCTAAGTTGCTGAGGCTGACCTCCAACCTGCAATCCTCCTGTCTTGGCCTTGCATGTACTGGGATTGCAGGTGTGTGCCACTGCATCTGGCTATGAACTTTGCTTTAAAAAAAAATCCTTCAAAGTTTTTGCTTCATTTAATTAAATGATATCTGCTAATGATGTAACAAATATGTTTCTGGGTATGTAGACATATACTTAAATATATATACTGTGTGTTCTGGTTTTGAGGTTTTTGAGTTGTGTAGGAAAAAAGATGAATTGTTCTGAAGGGAATTTAAGAGTATACATACATTAATTAAATCTGTAGTAATCGTAGACGTTCGTGGCAGCCAACAGGACATTTTTCACGCAGTGTGAAGGGAGTGGAGCTTAAGATGTTTAAAGGGAAAGTTGGTAAATCTTCAGTCTCCGTCTTTACTGTTTGGGCTCCGCTGCAGAGCTCTTACATGGTCTTTAAGATGCTGCCCCCTGCTGGTGATTTCAGGGATTCCAGTGCAGTACCATCTGGTCTAGTAGCAAACAGGCATTGCATGTTTTCATATTTAAATGTTATTTTTATTATTAGACCTGACAAAGAAAGTGAGCTCAGAAGTGGTCTCCCTCCTTCTGTTCCCCAAGACATGGGAGTAACTTTCTGGTCTCTCCACTCTTCTGACCTGTTCCATGAGAACGCTTTCCTTGCTGCCCTTCCTTCAACCCATGTTTGGAGCTAGGCACCATGTTCGGCACTTCAGGAGATTTAGCAATTTTGCTATTTTAAAGAGAATTGATGATTTGATATGTGATTTTCCGGCTTGCTTTTTATTTTTTGGTATTGGGAATTGAGCCCCAGGGCATTCTACCGCCAAGATACACCCCCAGCCTTATTGTACTTTTGGTTTTGAAAGATGGTCTTGCTAAGTTGATGAGGGTCTTGTTAACTTGCTGAGGCTGGCCTTGAACCTGTGATCCTCCTGTCTCAGCCTCCAAAGTATTTTTTGTTTTATAGGCCTGTGCCTGGCAGATTGCTATTTTTTAAATGATAGAAGCATGATTATAATAAGGGCATCACAGTATTTGTTAAAGAAAAAGTAATCTCATCCTATCTTCTAGCAGCAGCAGCTGGAGTCAGGAGTCCTGGTCAGCATTGCAAGGAGGCAGAGGACCTACATGTCTGGGCCTCTGGGATGTGACAGGTGGCTCAGGCAGACGGGGGTACACCAGGGGAGTTTATTTCAGCCCTGGAATGCTTGCTCTGATTTCTCTAGAAAGGGGGTCGGAGGGGTTTGTGAGGAAGCCAGCAGGGTCAGGACACCTGGAAGCACCTGTGTGGTCATTGCTCACTCCGCAGAGTCAATGTCAGGGAAGTGGGTTTCTTTTGGGAGCCCCCAGAGTGCCGGAAGTGGTGAAATTAGCCCGCAGCAGCACTCCTGGCCGGGTACCTGGAATTGCATTCTCAAAAGGAGATAGCACCGAAGCCCACACTTGACTTGTTCACACTAGGTCATTGTTTCCTGATGTGTCTGCGTGTGCTGTTTCTACTTCGACAGATGCGTGTGGCACTTTAAGTTACTTGGTTATTCCTAAGTAAAGCATCCTTGCTGTACATTCGTCAGCGCCGGTTTTAAAGCTGCAGCCTGTACTAATTTGCAGTCCCACCAGCAGCGTGTAAGGGTTCCTCTCTCCCCACTCCTCACCAGCATTCATTATTGTTTGTATTCTTGGTAATTTATGTCACTTCCAGCTATACCACTCCTGGGTATTTTTCCAAAGGAATTGAAGCCAGAGTATTATAATGATACATGTGTATCCATGTTTATAGCAGCACAGTTCACATTAGCCAAATTATGGAAGCAGCCCAGGTGTCAGTCAACAGATGAATGGGCTACGAAACTGCGGTATATATACACAATGGAATTTTACTCAGCCATAAAGAAGAATAAAATGAGGTCATTTGCTGAAAAATAGATGGAACTAGAGACTATGGTGCTAAGTAAGATCAGCCAGTCACAGAAAGTCAAGGGTCATATGTTTTCTAACATATGTGGACGATAGAGAGAAACTGGGAAACAAAAGAGACTTCAAATAAAGGAGGAGAGAGACCAGAAGAGTAGTGGAAGGGGGCTGGGGAGGGAAGAGACTTGATGGAGGAACCGCTTCAAACAATTCTATGTATACTCGTGAAGCTCTCAGTATTAATTTCACTATTATCAATGGGGAGGAGGAGGGAGCAGGGTGGGATGGGGGGGATGCACCAGGTACTATTACATGTATGTGTCTATCACACTAACCTTAATAGGATGTATGGTTATAGCGTGCCGATAAAAGTATGTTAAAGAATGCCGGGCGTGGTGGCGCACACTTGTAATCCCAGTACTTGGGAGGCTGAGACCAGAGGATTGCAGGTTCGCGGCCAGCCTCAGCTACTTAGTGAGGCCCTCCGTAACTTAGTGAGACCCTGTTTCAAAATAAAGAATAAAAAATAGGAGCCAGGCGTGGTGGTGCACGCTTGTAATCCCAGTACTTTGGGAGGCGGAG
>PVJS01016868.1:0-2500 GCA_004027185.1 Glis glis
AGGGGGGAAGAGGGAAACACCCTAACACACAGGATGTACATACACAAATATATCAAAGTAAACTACTATGCTGAGCAAGAGAAGGAAGGAAGGGGGAGGGAATGGGGGTGGGAATTGGGGGAGGGCTAATTGACCGATGTGTGCATGTATACTTCTACCACCCTGAAACCCATCAAGATGTATGATTACAATGCACCAATTAAAAAAAAGCAATAAATTTAACTGTGCTGTTTTGGTCCAACACTATTTTCACATAATCTTATCTGTTATCAGGCTATTTTGGGGGCAAGAGTTGAGAGATTTATGTTTATTTTCTTATTGTGCAGTAAATCATTAAAGTTTCGGATTATTCTTTTTCTTCTAATAACATGAAGTTTAATTATGAATGGATTAGACCTCGTTCATGGCAGGCAAGAGCATAGCTCATAATTTCAAAGTCAATAGTCCCAAAAGTCCTTTGTTATTAGAAGAATATCTTGGGTGGATTGAAAATAAAAATACAATTGACTGGGGGTTGAAAAAAATAAAACAACAAAGAATCTCCCTCCCTCTCCAGTTCCATTTTAATCAAGTTCAGAAATTGTCACAGCAATGTATATAATCTGTCATCAGGTAATCTTAATTATTTAGATGTCTTGAAGCCTTGGAGATGCTTCAAGGTCATGAGGTTGAAGGACAGAATGCTCTGTTCACAGGTGGATGTCTGGTGTGAGTCAAGGACAGATGGTGGGGCAAACATCAAAGGTCAGGCATCAAGTCTAGGGACCACAGTTGTGTTCAGGTTGAGGTTATAGAATCAAGGATCCAGGGACCAAGATGGAAAGATGTCAAAGAGAAAGCAGACAAGACAAAGCAGTGCGGAGGAGTTGGAAAGTGATTTCCTTCATCACCAAGAAGTTTCCACTGCTAGCAGCAAAACACAAAAGCTACGTATAAAGGGACTGGTTCATGTGACTAGAAAATAGTGTCTGAGGCCTCTGTGGCCTCAGACATAATCACGCCATTACTACAAAATGATCATCTCCATTGTGCAAATGAAGAAACCATGGCTGGGACTTACCAGTGCTACACACCTAGTAAGATTTAAGCACCAGTCTAAGTGGCTCCAAAGTTACTGACTCCTTGGTGGGTGAAGTATTGAGGCCTAAGGAGGTGGGAAGAGCTCTGTGTCTTCTATTATCCCCATGGCTGATGGTAAGTGTCTGCCCCTTTGGAATTCTTGTAACTCCAAAGGTGAAAGGGACTAAAAGTGCAGTTAGCCCCTGGAAATTTTTTTTTTCGTTATTAAGGGACCATTTGTTGAAGGCTAGTCTTTTGCTTCTTTTAGTTCTGTCAGCAAGACAGAGGCAAGCCTACTTGCCTGTTTGCTTACTTTACAATGTGCTTGAGGGCTGGTCCTTGTTACAGACGGCTAACACAGATCCCCACTTGTGGGGATACTAAGCTATAAGTGGTTAACAAGAGACCTTGATGGTGTTTTCATCTTGAGGAAGTTCCATGCCTGTATGTGGAGGGAGGAGAGTGCTAGGTAGTGCATTTGAGGGGAGGAAGGTGTCTCCATATGAAAACTGCTTCAAGGCATGGCTCATCGTGGCAGCACTTCCTGCAATGTGTTGTTGGGTGCAAAAGCTGCATTATTCCTTTTTCTTTTTTCTTAAACAAAGCTTTATCTGGAATCACAAACCAGACAGAAAAAGTCCTGAAGAACTGAATTTAAACAGTAGCAGTTATTTTGAAGACAAATGACTGAACTTAATATTCTCCCTCTGCAACAAGTGCCAGTGTGAAGCGGAAACCTTGGAGCAGAGCAGCGAGTCCAGGTAGCACAAAGGAAAGGAGAAGAAAACCCGCTTCTACTTGGTCAGCTGTAACTACTCAGGCCAGGTTGTTGTACGCAGCTTTTAAAATTTAACATCTTGTTATATAATCTCATATCAAAACAAGGAGCAAACTAAGAACTCGGATTTTAAATATGAAACATGTCAATCTACAAATCTACATACTTCATATAGCCCCTTTAGAAAATGGCTTTTCTTGCTCTCTAACCTTTTGCGTGTAGAAAAACTCAAGAGGATGGATTCACCACATTTATTCCCATTGAACAGAAAGTATCTTGTTTGTCTACTTAGTAGGTCTGCAGCGACTCTATACTTTCTCCTCTTCTGTCTTCCTTGGTAATTAGCATAGTTTTCCTTAGAGGAGCATATGGCATGCTTACTTGTAATCAAACCCTGCAAACCTCTCTCCATGTTGAGATCTTAACTGAGCTGGAATTGTATCAAGTCATAATCATGGAAGCACATGCAGTCCCAGAAATAATGGCACTTAACACAGGAGCATAACAGGTAAATTGTCAGGACCTGCACCAACATGGTTCTCTGTTGCCAGGTGATTCAGAGTATGCACAAGGCACAGAATTAAGGGATGAAGTGAGGAAACCCAATTGCAGCAACTTTGGGCTGCGAACAAGCTAGAAAATGAGAAAACACAAGCCAGGGAT